>DWDT01004305.1:0-11361 GCA_018245595.1 Microceris scylla | reverse complement strand
ACGTGATATACTTAATGTGTCAGTTACTGTTAGTATTCTTGTAAGTGGCAGAGTTTTGTGTCAACAACAGACCGAATAAACTCAATATTATTTATTTATGGGATATTAAGTAATAAGCTATGAAATATGCAATATTTTAAGTGCTTTTATATTATATGGGTTTTGTGTGAATTTGTCTGATATTTAACTTATGATGATAATAAGATTACAGTTATTACAATGTGTATTCGTTTATGACGACTCTAAAACTCTAAAGCAGTCGTTATTAGAAAATAGTTTGAAATCATCTAATGTTCAGTCCGAAGTATCCAATGCTCGAGAGGATAAGATGTATTGATAAGGTTTTTTCATTTCATTATTGTAATTCAATATACGAGTAGGTACCTACATACATACATCCTTAAAGCAATTCTCTTTAGTGTTACAAAAACGAATGTCTATACATAATCTAAATAATAATAAAGCATATGTAAAGCAAACTGTAGTAATAGTAAATGTCCCGTGATACCCGTCACTGTTTACCGCAGTGGAGCAGCGTGGTAAAGTATGCTCCAGGCCTTCCGAACGATACGAATAAGAGGCGTTCCCAACAATGGGTATAAAAAAGGTACAGCAAAGTACCATTCAAAACACAGAATTTTAATAAACTATTTTATGTGTAGGTACACATTTAACGGGTTGAGCAGTTTAGTGTGTCGTTCCCCTTAAGGGCTAAGTAAGAAAAGGCTTTTAACTGGAGGAGAAAGCTTGAATCTTTTTCAGCATTGGCCCAAAATGTTGTATATAGCGTTTTGAGGCAAGAACAGTTTATGAATCTTAACATACCATGATCCGAACCAAAAGACAAACATATATTATGTATATACATGAATAGGTAGGTCTGGAAATATAGCAAAATATTTACATCACTATCAAGAACGCCATAATTATGAAAGCCGTCAACACGAATTTTTTACTTCCATTTATTATCAATTTAACTGCCGGCCAATTTCGACCAAGAACATTCAATACCTTAGCAACTGGGCAACTACAAGATATGGTTAGTGTTGTGACAAACAGAAGTGGAGGAAACATTATTTGTGGGAACCATATATGGCGCTGAGAGCAAAGAATTATTTAATTTAATTTGTTAGCCACCGCTTATGACTTGTACTGCACCATCGTTAATAATAAAATTTGCGCCCTTACCCAAACTCGCATATCAAGGGGCGATCCTTTTATTGTCGAGGGATTACTTCATTTTCCATATTCTAGCAAAACGGTGACGGGCCGAGTATAATACTCGGCCCGTTTTAGTTTCGAAACTACTTATCCTCAGTAATACGAAGTTGATCATTTATATACATAGAATTCATGATATATTTTAATTAAATTGAAGTATTTTATACTATTCGAATATTTCCATGAGTTATAGCTAAACGGACTCTGAGAACGTTTTAAAGTTGATTAGTAATTTGCATTCTAAAGCTGCCAACGATAGTATGATTATGGAGTTTAACGTGAAAGCTATAGAACCGTAAATGGGTTTCCGCTCAGGAACAGGAAATATTTATTTGTTTCTGCCAGTAAAAGCAAAATTGTATTTGGGTTGCGTTAAATGTGTGACAGGAAGCTACATTTTCACATAAAGGTCTCCTTAATTAAATCTCAAATGTTTCAAAGTAACAGAACCTTTGACTGAACTCAAAAATAATGATGGACGAAAAAATAAAAAATAATAGAGAAAATGTGTAGAACGAATTTACACTTGAAGTTTTTCAGTTTAAAAGCATTTGTTGAAACCGTGTTTGCAGTCATTTCTAGTTTAATTTTAATTATTGTAGTTTAAGAGGCAACTAACAAGTCAGTGTGAACACGTCAAATTGGTTGCCTCGAGCACTCGTCTCCCATCAGCAACGTACCATATGCCACGAGAATTTATAAGATAGATTATTAAGCATAATACAGGATACAAAACATCACGCCAGTATTTCCTCAAAGGGGTAGGTAGAGGAGTATAGTACACTTCCACGTTTTACCATTTACGTTTTATGTCCTACCAAGGAATAGCGGGTGAGCATATTGCTATACACCGGTCACGATTCAGTTCATGCTAGCATTGAGAATTTGAAGTTTAAAATACCTTATAATATTATGATCGACATACGGATCGAACCCAGGCCTCCTTGACCAGCAGTGGCGTTTGAAACATCTCAACCAACGAGGCAATCTAAACAAAATATTAAGGGTATCTACGTGATCTTCTACCATTTAAAATAGTAGTTCGTTTACCTCCAAATAATGACCTGTTTCAGATGTATCTACTTCTCCTTTTAAAACTTTTAAAAAATTAATTACCCTTATAAACAAAATTTGTTCATTGGAATTTCGCAACCCAAATTTTTTATTGAAAACAGTTTATTTTGCAATTTTTGAGGAATCCTTGACATAAATCATCAGAACAAATAAGACCGAACTTAGCGCTCGATGGGAAGGAACAATTTAATGAATTTCTCCATAAAGTGAAATACCGGTAAGCGCATGGAATTGTTCGAAGTTTTATGCGGCTTCGAATAAAATCTGCGATTTTCAATCGACAGCGCGAAGCCGTGTGATATTGAAATATATTTTTCTTACAGCTGGCTTTATGCTTTGACATGTTTGTCCGGGTCATGAACTGTGAAAATCATATCTCAACATTCGTCAGTTGTCACAGTGAAAGTCAAAATACCTTGTATATTTATTATGGCTAAATAATAATAATGATACATTCAGATGATAGTAAAATAGTATTTTAGATTGCTATGATGATCGATAAGAATACAATGGAAATACTAAAAATGTTACTAAATATTACAATATTACTAAAAAGAATATAACCAGGTGTGTGGATTCGTGAAATTTTCATTACACTTCTGTGCGATGCACGGATGCGTAAACGTTAATAATGAATAATAACATGTGATGAAAAATACGACTCATTGAGGCATATTTTTCATCACATGCTGCTAATTGCAGTGAAAACCTATCAATTAAATTGTATTGTGAGAATACAATGGTGAGTATTTAATGTCAAAGTGCTCTTTCAATTCCACAGCGGAACGTTTCAGGACAAAATTTTGTCCATCTTTTTGTGTCATTTGAAATAAATCTTAGATATATCTAACACTAAATCAATTGCTGCTCATTACAGCTTATGTAAAAAACATTACATATTATTATTTTCTACTCCTATTTCCAAAAGTGATTTTACATATTATAAACTAATTTTAATCCTGTACTTTATAAAATGATCTAACAGTTAAATTAGACGTGTTTTAATCCCAGATATCATTATTTGTAGCACCAGTAGGTACCTAATTTTGCATACTGTCTGATGCTTGCTTCTGAATGATAATGGAATATCAATTTATTGTAGAAATGTTCGTTTTTATTTTTGTTTTCTTGAAATTAATATCACACTTCTGTTATTGCCACCAAATTTATTATAACTTCCATAATGGTAATATGCCCTTCTCATTTCCCTCAATTGATTCATTTCATTAAATTCTGCCGCTTCGTTGGCAAATTGTTATGACTGTGCATTATGGTTTTACTTCTTTCCAATAACAGCTTTCATTAAAATGAGATGAAACAAATATTTTACATATTCTTAGGGCCAGTCAATCCAATTACAATCAATATTTGTTTAATTTTACTGTGATTTAAATACTTATGCGAGAAAAAGCAAGATTTCAACAGAATATTCTTTTTGTCTACTCTTTTAGATCTTGTTGTTAAACTTTATTATGTCCGTAATTAACCTGGATAATACTACACATTTAATTTTATAAGACATTAATTAAATTAAGCTCCAGAAAACGGCGAGGAAAGATTAAAATTAAAATTGGAGGTACAAGTAGAACGGTCTGTCGTTATTAGGTACTGTTAATTTTGGATAATCCTGAGGTGTACACCATTTTATTCATAACAACAACGATTTTAATATCTACCCTGTAAGTGTAAATGCGTCTTCGATCAACAATACATTTTGTCATTTTCTTATTATAATAAATATATATTAAGACATAATACAGTCCCATATATTTAATAGGGCATAATACAGTGTATTGTTGAAAGTAGTTCTCTTTGTCTCGAGAGGAAATAAATAGTTATTGCGCTCGTTGCATGCGAAATATGTATTACCAGCACACAATACTCCATCAATGTGCGTCAACTTCGACATCAGTGGAGTAAAATACACAGTACTAGTAAAGTCACTGAATAAAGTTAAAAATTTGTTTGCTGAACTGAGTTTAAACACCGATGGGTATAGCCAAATACCTTCACTTGCTGGAAAGTATATACACACATTGTACATATTAAGTGTTCGTTTCTAAGTATACTCACACCTATTCACATAGAGGCAGACAGAAACTAAGGATTTCCACATGCTACGCCCTATGAAACTTCGTCCGTCTAACATTTATTAAAGTCGTCATTCATTAAAGCTGTCGTGTTCATTAATCATCGCCTATAAATATTTATATTCGAAATGACTCAGTAAAATGAGTAGATATTTTAGTAGCGTCGTGAAAGCTAACGACAAGTTTCCCTGAGGAAGTTTCAATGTCTTGTATCTAAGTGTAACCTTGACCTTGACCTCGACCTTCAACTGCTCTCTTCTTGCATTTCATGTTTGCTTTTTTATTATGTAAGTGTAATATGAATCGTGCTCTGTGTTTTTTTACATTCATCGCCTTACCGCAGTGGCTTATCTCAAATGATATGGCATGTTCTGAACTAGTATATTGTCAGTCATTATACGTATAAGCGCTGATGGCAAGTAACATTTTAGCATAACATTTGTTACATCTAGGTAACATTACGCCTGTAATCCTTGAAGGGCAAAGCAGATGAGTGTAGTACACTCCCATGGGTCACTAGTTAATTGCTTAGTTATTTGGTCTAAGAATATCTCAAATACTGAAAATACAAGATACAGCAACTTTTATCTGCACAAATCCGTGTACAAATGCTTAAAAAAACAAAAAAACAATTTTAAATTTAAATATCAATTATTAAACGTCTACATACCTACTACAATACACGTTTACTAAGTTATTATTTCATGTTTTAAACAAACTAAAATCTGCTGTATAAATATTCTATATTGTATATTTAAATTCGAAATATGTGTTAATTATATTTTGGATACCTAATTATTTCATACGATATAAGCAAAGGATATAAATAGTCAGTTATCTATCTTATTACTTAGTTACGAAGCTGCAACCAAATAAAATCAAATGAAAAGCAACAGAAAAGCAAGGTTATTTAAAAATTTGAATACATATCGAAGTGTCTCTGTTCCCGGAAAACTGGCGGGAATTTTCAATTTTTCATTCAGCACTCTTTCCCGTTGGCATTTTCCTGCTCTGTCCCAATTGCTGAGGGGTCGGGGGCAATGTGTCCCCTCTTCCATTTCTCTCTATTAACCCTCACATCGACAATCACTCGGTTCTTATTCATATCATTTCTTTCATCTTCCTCTCCTTTTGTACCTATCCATTTTCATATCCATCACTTTTTTGTCACAAGAGTTTTTGCTCAGCCTTCAGCATAGATGGTATTTGTTAGGTTTTCTATGGATGTTCAGAGTTCGAATGTAGCCGTATAAATCAAACTACATTAAATTATGCAAGTTTTTACGATTCATGTCTGAATAATACACTAAGAAAACTTGTACACCTTAGGGTTGTTCATAATGTTTTACAAGACGTGCGAACATAGTTAACCCGTACTTGAACAGCGTGGTAGACTACTACGTCCTATAAACGTCAAACTTTAGTAGGTGATTATTATAATGTTTTAGTTAAATCTGTCTATACTTGACCTATTTAATCTATATAGGTGAGTCTTGGTCTATCGCGGAATGATACTTTGTCGACTAAAGATAAAGTTACATATTTAATTAATTATGTATATCAGAGTACTACATATGCAGCTGTAGTTTTATTCAAATTTAGATAACTTCAAAATCCAACAATATTATGCACGCTTCGACACTCATATTATTTATTACATTAATTAATATTATTTCATAGTCGTACAAAATATAATCAAACGCATCGAATAATAAAAGGCTACAAAATTATATTACATCAAGTATATATATGCAACATTAAATTTCATTTGTATTTTCAATGTTTTCAAATAAATTTTCGACCGTTTGCTTCCATCGAGACAACACCGAGATTGATATGTACCTATTTTTGGATTTGTTAGCAAAGCGAAAATCTTTTACTGAAATCTGAAAAGTGAAAAGCAAATCTTTCACCGAAATCCGAGCAATCGGCTAGTCGAAAGTTGCCACTCGATGAACTAAATCCGTTAAGCTTTTTGATTCCATTCCTCTCTATAAAATTTAGCATCTAAATCACTGTTACCACGAGTCGAGTGGCTAGCAGTTTATTAAACGAGTATATTAACAGATGGCGCCACTAGTAAGGTAGGCTCATATTGTTATAGATTGCTTCTAACTGCTGATACCAATCGCAAACCCAAGCCTTATGTAAGTTTTCCACCTCAACTGTCCGTTCATGTAAAGTTTTAGTAAACATAAGTATGGTTAACAGCAAGTTACGCTATAAAATTATACGCCCGAAAGACGTCGCAATGCCTCTTTCTAAAAAAGTGTCTTGTTTTTGTACAGACTTTTTTATACGGAGTTTACGTACTATTCCCTTAAACCCTTTTTTACGTTCCCCACTGCGGCTAGTTGCGGATTTCTTCCCACAAATCAGTAGGAATTCCTAAAACAGTATTTTCGCAAACGAAAAATCTACATTTTCATTCCGTATGCGCTGGTAGCATCAATGTATGTGGCGTTTTGTTCCATGTTTATTCAGTGTGAGATTACTTGGTAAGTTTATAGTAACATAAACTACTGTTATGTCCTAACCGAGTGATGAGATATGTGCAAAGTAAAGTCGTAAAGGAAAACTGTATTGGTAAGTTGTCTTTTGTGCATATTAGCGGTTAATTTTTTTTATGACGTTTGTCATTTAATCCGTTATCAGTTTATTTTCTTTTCCACTTCGTTACAATAATTAGTCATTCAAAGTTTAATATAATTCCAATAGTTCCATTAGATTTAGAAAAATGTAAAAATAAGGTATTATTTAAAGGTACTGTCTCAGTAACAGTACACGTAATTGTGTTCCATGTAAGTAATATGCAGGTTTGTCTAACGCACTTGAATTGCAAACTGTTCCACCAATCTCTTCATCAAAATACCTTAGGAGCTACTTAAGTGCTATTCAATTATTAGCACCAACTAAAAGGACTTGAGGCGTTTGTGGCTAAGTTAGGCGTGTCACACACGAGCCGCTGGGGTATTTGCACAACGCCTCCTAAGCTCTGTTTCTAGGTACCTATCCGTCCGACCTTATCGCGCGACACAGAAGCGTGAAGGAACTTTACCAAGGTTCGCCTACCGCCAAAATGACTTGTGCAATATGCCTGTCTTTTATGTACTGTTGGGAAAATGATCGCATATTAAAAAAGTTGTTATTTTAATAATTTGTTTTATTCAGTTGGTTGTTCTTAACTTAAATAAAAAGCGGAAAGGATGCACATGGGTAATTTTAATCAGCCAACAAAGGATGTTTGTAAGAATATGTGATAAGTAGAATAATCCGGCGACACTTCATAAATGTCTCAATAAATTTACATGTCCTTCATGGAAAAGCCCATTTAAAATTTGTTTCTGAGTCAAAATTGTGAACTCAAATATAGGTTTTATTTGTTACCACTTAGAGCGTTAACACAAACGACAAACGTAAACACTTCAGCTGTCAACATCTGTAGCGAAAATGTAGCGCTGTTTTTTATACAGATAAAATAACAGCGTTAACCACGATATTCGCGATGAGGGTGAATTTAGCGCTTTCAACTTATTCTTTTCAATAAAAGTACTCCTGTATATAAGCTGAATCTATGCCGTGCAGTAAATGCGGTTTTGTTGCTCGAGCATTCCGAATTCTATTATCAAATTATTATTAAGTTGTATTTAGATTTCACTATATAAAAAAAAAAACGTGACGCCTGTAATCCGCGAAGGAGTAGCCAAAGGAATGTAGTACACTCCAAGTATATAAACTGTGGTTAATTAACAAATAATGTTATCTTGGGGCAATACACACGCCGTCATTTATTTCTACATTGTTGGGCTTTAGTAACCAAATTGTTAACAAACACACATAAAATACTCGATAAATACTCATACTGATAATTTTATATTTAAACGCAAATAATTGGTAGTCATCACACAAATAATTGCCCTAGATGGGAATCGAACTGACAGCTTCTTTGCTTGCTTTGTTCATTTAGAGATCCGTGTTTGACAGTGGAATAATAAAAGAATTATTGATGATGTCTATCACGAAATAATAAAACAATTAATTCTCACATTTCATAGGTTAATGTTATAAATAACAGAAGAAGTCATCAAAATGTATCTACATTATGTTATTTAAAATCCCCAATTATTCCACTTTTAATAAAATCCAATCAATATCTGGTGTCGTGCTGGCATTTCACGCCAATTTCAAAGTAAAAAAAAAATGCATTTCAAAATACCCGCTACATTCGGAGTTCTGAAAATTCGATATTCCAAATTGCTGACGAATCTAGAACATTCGAGAAAGATTTCTCTATTAGTCGTTTCGCTGTTGCGCGATTTTCAAAAATAGTTAATCTGACAGTCGCTAACTTATTAATTCTATTATCATCGCTCTATCAATTTTGCATTTATATTTTTGACTCTAAATATGAATAAAAAAGCGTCGAACTCTTTAGAAAAAATAAGTCCCATTTTAATATAAACCAAATAATTTATAAATTCAGCTTTTTAATGAACTCGTTTCATAATAATCATCAATTCAAATGGAATATTTCTAGGAAATATTTATAACAATGTTTACAAAATTTTATTTAAATGACTTATTTATTGCACTAATTGAATGCAATTACATATTATAATCATAAAATATTATTAACTAATATTGAGCACATTATTAACACAGCTAATCATTCAATCAGCATCAATATACCTATCTAGGTAGCGAAGGCAATAAACGTTAACAGCCCCGTTGCCAGTCACGTAAGCCTTGATGCCTTAAGGCCCTGACGAAATAATGAATCCAATAAAACACGCCTTTACTGTGTCGTAAACAAACAGTTTCTAGATGGTGTGTTCCGTCCATGTATGTATATCTCTTTCATCTTACGATATGAAATATAAGACAGAGCAAATTAATATAATTGGAAGGCAAATCTATGACAATAATAATTTTGATTTGTTATATACAAGTAAGCTAGTATATACACATAAACACGTCTTCGCACCCTGTTCTTGAATGTGCGCGTACAACGATCAATCAATCTCCGAACTTCCTGGTTGATCTGATTAATGTTTTGATGTGATTGTTCTATAATAAACACCCAACTCCCACTCGGTTTGCCTCGGATCAATCTTATTAATGAGTTATAGTACTGTTGATTTATAAGATTGAAAATGATTGGTAAGTACACACAAATTGAAGCACCTTAAGTATAGTTGTGTTTGGCGATGAACTACACATTTTAATACATATCGGCCATTAGTTTGACCACTATCAAAAGAACTGAAAAATTTGGTCCTAGTACTCACAACATGGACCGAATGGAACGTAAATAAATATACGGGTTAATTTATGTTAATCAAACTGTCAAATAGCGAGGATAATATAGAAGAATTATGCAGAGAATACTAGTGGAAATCTTTGCTAATAACATTAAAGAACCGTGAAAAAATAAGAGCGAAAAAAACCGTGCAAAGATAATAGTGAAGAACCGCGTAATAGATAGCTGTGAGTAAATCGACTTTCATTTTATATTCGTCAAATAAATTCCGAATATTTTGTTAAAAATAATCTTTGTACATAGATACACTAAAATCAAATGAAACATTTGAAATTTGCCGAATCAAGAAACATAGTAAAGTTTCGCATGACCTTTTTGAAATGAAAATAAATAAATTCGCATTCGAGTTTTATAATAAATAGCAAGAAAAATATCAAATAAGAAAATTCAGTAACGTGTCAAAATACTTTGCAAATGTGAAAATAAAAGCGAGAATTGATGTTGATTCACTCGTTTTCTTCGAGCTGGTATTTTTCATATGTAGCCCGAATCTAATTTAACTTCTTTTGCGAAATTTTTACAAAACAAAAATTGGTAAAGGAACATCTGTTTATTAAACAACTTTTGTAACGTAGCATATTGAGACAAACCATGTAGGATTAGCTGATGGGTAATTCACGTGAGTTTCATACTTCGTTACCACGAAAGACCTTTACTAGGCAATTCTTCACGGCCAACGTTGAAGGTTTCTTGTAATTCGGTAGTACGTTGATGAAAGGTGTGGTCCTCATTGAAAAATAAAGTTTATTTAAAGTGTCTTACATTAAAATGTTACTATCCTTCTGACCGTCGCTCCATTCAAGGATCCATTAATTAGCGGATCGATTTTAGTTTTTGTGCCGATATTACCTAGTAATTGTAACACCATAATCCATCACTATTGGTTAACAGTAGACATAGGCGATGATATTTCGAAAAGTGAAATCCGTTAAAGGGTTTTGATACTTCGGCTTTTATAGTAATTCTATTACATGTACTACTACTATTTCTCAAGTTTTTTAAATATAATGAAATACATATGTTAAAAGATATTTCACATTTCTTTTTCACATTTGCTCGTGTATGAAAAAGGTGACATTATCTTGAATACTTACCAGCTGTTGGAGACGTTAAATAGAGGAAGAGTTTGTAACCACGTGTCACAGATAACTTTCATAGCAACAGAGTCACAAGATCGAAAGAGTGTTTTCTAGATTATTCCAAAGAAAGAAAAACCAAACTTTTTCTTCTGAATTAAGTACAGAAACGCTTTTTTATCTCTTCACAGTGTATTGAAATCCTTCGATTCACCCTTTTCGTCTATCATTTTAGCGAACGGAAACTATTCAGGAGTACAATGTCTGAACGTTTCTTCAAATTCCCATTGTGCACGTGTTCTTTGTAAGATTTGCGACTTAGGCAAATGGGATTATTTTCTACTGTAACGTTTGATTTACAATTGTCGAATTGTCAGCCAAGAACTATTTCACATTTAATTCCAACATAATATATTTTTTTTTTTGGTCACAATTGTGGGTTTATGTCCTAATTATGATTTTGTCAATCGCGATGAATATATCCTTGATGCATATCCATACTTCTATGAAAACCTACATCACCATCACTTTTTCTGTTTTCAAATTGCAAAGTTTAAACATCACCAGTTTATTCTACGTG
>DWDT01004304.1:0-11362 GCA_018245595.1 Microceris scylla | reverse complement strand
CCATAGGCGACGGTGACCACTTACCAGCAGGTGGCCCGTCTGCCTATTTGCTAGGCTATACATTATATATAAAAAAAAAACTATCGCAACAATATTTTTAAACTTATAACAGCTTGCAATTTATCAAAACAGCTTAGTAGACTACTGACGATGCTTTATAAGCTTCACTTCAATCTTGTTAATAACCGCGCGATTATAATCTGTGCCAAATAACATCGTCAATAAGCTGTCAGATTTGATTACATTATATTCAAATTTTCAGCACCTACGCTCATTAACCTGTTCTTCCGGCCTTTAATATGTTTTCTCGCGCGTGGCGTGCTGTTGTTTCGCTTTCGTTTCTTACACGCGCATAATTTGCACCTCTTTAGTGTCTTAAGAACATCTGTGGGTCAATAATGTATTGTACTAGACTAAATGTAACATCACGCGTGTAAGCCCCGTACAGGTAAGCAGAGGAATGTAGTACATTCACATATGTTACCAATTACGTTTATGTCTCACTATGGAATAGGTGGTGAGCCTATTGCGATGTACCGGACACGAGTCTAAACTACCTTTTTTAATAGCGACAACTTAAGTTATAACTTAGAATGCAGCGCGCTTGTCTAAAAGTGTCTATTCACTCTTGTCTGAAATATTTCCGGGTGGTAAAGGTATTGGGTTGGTATTGGTGTCCGGTATCAGGGAAAAAAAATAATAATTGAGACAAAAATAAATACTGGTGGTAGTTGGTATTTAGTTTTATAAAAAAAAATACTTTAACTTTAATATGTACATCGGTTTGGCATAACGGATATGTTTGCGTTTTGCCGAGTCAAAAGCACCGAATTTAGTTTCCGACTGGGTGGGTATCTAAATGACGGATTTTGTTATCTTGTCTAGATACGGGTATTTTTCAATTACGTTCGATATATACAAAATTTGCAGAAAACAAGAATTGTTGTTATGGAGATGTAAGTAGGTAATTGATTTTTAATACCTAAAATATAATAACAATGTCCAATAGCTAAATCCCCTTAAAAATTTCCAATACCTAAATTAACTACCCAACCAATAACAATTATAAGAACAGGAGCTTATAGTATCGCAAGAAAAAAAACTCTATGGTTCTCTCTCTCATAAATATGTATTTGATTCAATTTTCTACCATAGTAGAAAGCATAGACAAACACAAAAATTATGGAAATATACATAACCAATCGTTGATACAACATGTAAGGACACGCCTACGTGGGTTACTCAAAATAAACTAATCTGGTACAACATCAACATGCCGTACGTACACACAAACATGTTACCAGAGATGAAAAGCGGGGATGTTACACACGTAATTAGGAAATTGAAATACATGAAAATCCGAGCGACTGTGTCGTTTGATTTAAATGTCATTAATGCAATGGGTAGCATTTATTTCAATGTAATTAATAACAAGTTAAGGTCACTACATATAATTGGTTTACACTCTCTTTATTTAAAAGTAAGGGTAAAAAAGTTTTTATAATAGACTTAATGAACAAAGACCGTCACATCTTGGAGTAACTAATTTCGTAAGCTTGTTATATTTCAATTAAGAGTATATGACTATTTAAAATTGATGAACTGTTGACTATATTCATTAAAATATATTTTAGTTTCAAATTAAACTTGCAATAAAATAATTAAATATACATTTTAACTAAATTGAATTAGGTATATTATAATTATATATCGCCCTTAATACCGCGTTTCTCTTTATAAATATATGTATTTCGTGAAATCCAACTGCACCGTTTTCTTCAAAAATGTTTCAAGGCTTACTCGTAAATAATTAGGCTACTAGGAATAAGATGCATTTTCATTTTCTTTCCATATTACTCGTATCTAGATCACCTCCTTTGTAGTATGCCGCCATGTTGACTGTCTTTGAAATTCCTCAAAGAAGAGCTATCAAAAGGAATTCTAGTAACATTGATAATATGAAATAATAATAATATGAACAATTTTTATAATACACATATGCTGCATATTAAAATGATATGATACTGTTGTTCTCAGGAATTTACTCCAGTTTTTTTATGGTTTATTATAATTTATGGTTTACGTCTAATCGTAAGCCACAAATTATAAATAGACAAGTAAATTCAATTTTTATTTTGCCACACTAATTTTGTAATTTCATATTATTTATATCAATTTATATCAAAAATTACTTTACAATTTATCTCCTATTTAATTAAGATTTTTTATTATTGATTTTGTAACATACATTTATGTTTACATGTATTCATTAAAAAAATATATGTATTTCATTTATGACATAACAAAGCTGTACATCAAACTCGTACAGATCTAATCAAATAAACATTGCACGATCAATTGCATTATTAAAGCACGAATTGAGATTTCAGGTGCCTTACAGAATCATTGGAACGATGAGGTATGGTGTGGAGCAGGGCGGGCGGCCGCGGGCGGAACCTGCGTCCCGCACCTTACCGCAGTATACCTTCGGTCGCCCTGAGCAACGCACGTCGCGCTCTGCTGCAACCGAACCGCGAAACCGTTCATCCATTTATGAATTAAACCATCCGTGAAAACTAAATAAAATCGATTTATGAAAGTTTATTTATCAGTTGCATTGTGTATGTGATATTGCAAGTGGAGTGTACTGTGGTGAGCCGGTGTGATTGTTGACAGTTTGATTGATTTAGGTAAGTTTAATGTTGTATTTGTGTTTGAAGCACACTTGTTACGAGTTTTATTTTAAACGCTCAAATATTTATATTGTTTTGTGATTTTTTAAATTCGTGACGATGTTGATGTATAATATATATATATTTTTATATATGTAGCTAGTAATTATTTATCGTTTTTTTTTTAATTTATGGTCATTTGTATTTGTTTTAAATATTATGTTAAACATACAGGAGTATTCGATATTCTCGTAACAAGAAGGCGATTCTGACTAAATTTTTTTAGCTGCTACACGGGCTGTTAAGACAAAAAGGTACTGTAACTTCTGTAGAACATCAAAAATAGGTATAATTTTACAGAGTTTCTGAATAAGGTGTACTACGTACATATATTTATCGTAAAACATATTTACATAGTGTAAATTAATATTTATCAATTAATATTAATATTTTAGTAAGTTTTAATGTAATCTTACTTGTTTTATTAAACTGTTGTTGTGTATCAACATAAGGAATTTGACACATTTAAATTCAGATATGATTTCCTGGAATAATATTTTTTGTTATCTTTATAACACGTTATCAACATTTTATGAATCAACATAAATAATTGTACTATTTTGGTATCAGTTATACATATTTATTCGCAACACGCCTTTGTAATGTTCGTCAATGAATCGTGTAAAATTGCGAATATTCATAATTGAATTGAATATTTATATTGGATTGATTATTTTTTTAATTAACTCAACACTTACTTATGTATTAAAGTCGAAATATTTTAAAAAACATTTGTTAATTAAAAGTAGATTTATGCAAAAATATCATAAGGCGACATGTAATTTAATTTATATTATACCTTGTCGGTAAGAGTGACCATTGGTCCATATTAGATTTACAGCATCGAGGAAACCATGCTAATTGCGTGTAACTTTATGATCGTTATTTCAATAAACCTTAGAATTTACTTGACTACATGTGCTTGCGGAAAACCTGAGGGATACTTCATGACGCTGCTCCATTCCAGGTCATTTATTCATTTTATGATGCTTTCAAATCGCCTTTAAGGCCTCCGACACGGTTTAATTATTGTTACCTAAAAACGGTAACCAAAATCGTTTGTTTAAAGCAAGCTTGCTTTGTAACCAAGGAAATAGTGGAGAATATATGTTAACTGCCGTCACCCATCAACATGCCAACCGCACTCAGCAGTGCTTGACTTCACATATAGGATGTAATCTGCAACCGAGTCAGAGCTTTTTTGTTCTATTGGAAAACAAAATGTCCTGTTGACTTTTCGTTTACTTGTTTTCGTTTATGTAACAAAACAATTAATTACTTGATATTAATTAAGTATGAGTCGGAAACTGAAAAGTAATGCACAAATTTCTCAAGTCTCAAATTCGACTAAAGCTCAGTAACAGAGTATCTGAAGGCTAAATTAAAACGCCTTTTGTCTTAGTATGACTGCCTACCACATCTTGTAGTGTGGACCCTGGGTCCTCACGCACCAGTGTGACGACATAACCGGTATAAACGCTCGGATGATGATGATGATGATGATGAAGCAGTGAAGCTTTCACAGTATCTCCAGTGTAGAAATATTCCATCTTAAAAACCTTCTAAACCGTAACAAAGCTTATTAAAAATACCATGGGTCTAGTCTCCATGGCTTTACACTTTCTACTGTGAACAGCATAAAGTATGTAAGTTTTATTTCATTATTGAAAGTTTTATTTGATTGTTCTGATTAATCAAATAAATATAAGCTGGCGTTCCATTCAACCATGACGTTTTCAAAGCAATATGTGTACATCAGTGTCGAATATCATATAATATACATAAGATGACGTAATTACGGATTATACTATCATTTGATCAGTCAATGGGCTGGACGTACCTTGAATTTTAAAGAGTCGTGATGACTTTATAATAGATATATTTTTCGCTTTATTCGGTTTGTGATATACGAGTAGTAGCATATTTTTATAATTTTAATGGAGATATTTTTGAAATTAATTATGATTAAATTGTGTATTCACGTATTATTTTCTGTTCATTTTATGGTGTGATATATTATTATACGTATTAGAAAATACATCTCGCTTTCGGAGCTTTAAGGGTTCGCAGCTAAACGTGAGCCTATTGATAAATAAATAAACAAAATCACAATTATCCCACATTAACATTGTTATGCGTGTTTGTTAAACTTCAGCTATGATCAATACTAGAAACGGAAAATAAGGGAGAACAGTAAAACAAAATATAACATGAGTCATTTATTTCATTACTGTCAATCATAAAAACAAAGGTTGTAGACATTCCAGCGGAAATAGTTCCGCTATAGACCGGTATAGACCGGGCTAACATAAACATGCTCCAATTTACAACCGCGTCTGGAAGTTGACCTAAATTTCGGCTCAGCGATATGACTGCTTGTTTAGAGCCAGCCGTGATTAAGGCAATTAGCTCAAGTTCGTACCTTTGTTCAATTGGGAGATAAAGAGAAGCACATCTCATTATGTAACGCCGCGTGAATACCTACACTGGTGTTCCAAGTTAAAACGTGTTCGGCGAACTATTCGAATTTGGAATATCCGTCTTTTGTTTCTTAAATGGACAGCATTTGCATTTCGTCCAAAAATATAAATTGATTGTGGTGTTATTAATTATATGTGAGATTTTGTAAGAGAATTCGTGAACTACTGAAGCAATTTACTGTGCGTGCATATTTTTTTGCTCCGACCTAAATATTTCTACAAAAATTATTTACTTATCTATAATGCTGAAGTGCAAATTGATACGCGTTTAATCGATTAATGTTCCGTTTACTTTTTAGGTTATAAAACTAAATATTTATGCACATCGTATTTTAATTCAATGGTTCGTCGGTTTGTTTAGAGATATCGGTAATTAAAGCCATTAAACTAAGTTCGTGCATTTGTTCGAGTCGAAGGCGAGGAGCCGTCGTGTTTATCTCATTACGGCGCGCCGCAAGTTTCAACACAATTGACGAACTATTTAAGCGTGGAACGTCTTTGTTTGAAGCGTTCCTTGTTTGAGCGTATTATACAGACAGCTTTGCGAATTATTAGCAAGGTAATTTTTTACACTATACTTTCTTACAAAGTCTCGGTGTATCGCAATAGACTCATCGCGTGTTCTATTACACGTAAAACGTACTTGTATCTTGTAAAACGTGGGAGTGTACTCTTTTGCCTACCACTTCGCGGATTACGAGTGTGATGTTACATTTAATTTTACAAGTGTCTATCAATTGTCGTTTATGTAGATAATTATAATATAAAACCACAACATAGCAATTGTTTTTTTTTATATTATGAAAGGTGTTATCGTTATCATCGGTATTGATGAGAATATGTATTTAGTAAGTGTTTAAAATGAAAACAAATAAAAACCTGCAAAAAAAACTTAGACCAACAGCGTGTTATATCATTACAACATTTTGTCGTAGATACTCGAAGTTGCAGTAGATAAAACCCGGTAGTAAATTGTTCTCGAGTACGTAAAACCCGGTAGTAAATTGTTCTCGAATAATTACCAAGTTCTTGTCAAGAAGAAACGAAATGTAGTAATTCCTTGCAGGTTCCCCAAAGATTCGCCCTAAAAGCTCCATCTCTCTTCCCGGGGGTGTCCTTGAAGATAACTTAAGAAACTTATAGGCTGGATATTGTACAAGATGCTTTAGATTTATCAGTGTAAAGTACAGCCTTTTTAGTATACAAAGTTAAATATTTAAGGTGGAGTTGAATGTAGAGTTTTAAATAACCGTTAATGTATCTTACATTATATACGTAGGAATTGTAACGAGTAACGTGACTAGAACGAAGAGATAATTGGATTAAAAAGACTTCGAAAGAGATTAATTCAGATCTAATTAACACATACAACTAAAACAAAACATGCTGTTGTACACATTTTAGTTAAAACAACTCTATAACAAATGGTTATTGTCCACTTACGATCTTTTATGCGATGTGAAAAATAAATAGTTTTTTTTTTTATTTTTTTTATTTGTATTTTCCATCACTGGCCAGCGTGTCAGACTATGGCCTTAACCCTCTCGATACGAGAGGAGACCCGTATTCCAGCAGTGGAATTGTAGTGGGTTGGAAAAAAAAACAATATACAGCAATAATTTAAAACAAATTGCGTCGCTTGTATTTAAGTAATAGTAAATATACAATAGGTCACACCTGTATTTCTCGGAAGAGGTAGGCAGAGTGTAGACTCCCACTATTCGTAATTTATAAGTCTGATTGTTATAGTCTATTGCCTTATATCGGACACAAACCTACCATTACACACATTGGTAACTAAACCTCCGATAATATGACTAAGAGTATAATGAACCGTTTAAACAACAGTTATGGAAGCCCATTTAAAGTATGCAGATGGCTTAAAAAGTAGCTGACGTCAGACCATGATGTCAGTACGCGTAGTACATCGCGTTCACACGCAGCGGCGCTAATTACATCTAATATCTAACATTTTAATTGCCAGAAGGAAAACAATACTTCTCATCTAGAGTCAAATTAACATTCCTTGTTTTGATATTGCCATAAATAACTTCAGATATGGGATATACTATAGTACCATATTGCATTAAAAATCATTATTCTCATATCAGTCGAGGATTGAACTCAGATCTATTTGAATGATAAACTATTTTTTTAAATAAAGGAACAAACACATAGACAGCAATCAAAATTGGCTGTTTTTCATTGTGTCTTTCATCTAACCGAACAAGACTGAAGGAAAAGGACAGTTAACATCATTCGCTTTGGTCCATTAGTCTCATCCAGTTTTGGATATGAATGCAGTTAGCAATAATGAACGGCCATTCGAAGCTGATCACAATGCATTCTATTAAATGTTATTAAATATAAAAAACAATATAATAAATATTTACCATGATTTTCATAAATTTCGCTTATTTTGTCACTTGCATATTGTCTATGGTAAGTTCAAAATATGTAAAATGTTTTATATTATTAAGCTTTAAGTTTCAAAAGTTACATGTGAAAAACTCCAGCGGGGTTTAAGTAATGAGATATTTATATTAATGCAAAGGTACGTCAACCAGCAAACGTACATACTATAAAAAAATTATAATATTCTTCCTAGAGTTGCTATATTATTAATGGGCAATACATACGTAATGTTAAGGGAGCATTTGTAAAGGCGATGGCAACACCGCGCTTGCGTGTCGATGTACTGGTCCATTATCATAATCAAAGATATCATCATTGAGTCATGCATCTCGTAAATCATTCCGATGTAGGAGACGAATCTGTAAATGATAATTGACGGCTTCTTATGTCGATGGAGTCATCGCAATTTTTATGCTCATAATTAAAGTATAGTATGGGCTTGCGATCTATTTTAATTATATTTATAATTTGTTAGACAAGCACAGATTATAAATAGTAAGTAGGTAACGATGTTTAAGTAACTAATGAGGTGTGGAGAAGAACAATTTTAATTTTGAAGTAGCTACCTGATATCTTAGATAGTTTTTTAGGAATAAAAAGGAATGAGAAATTCAATGAATGTCTATGGTTACCCATAATATTCGTCCGATAGAGCGATATGTCCTGTCATATCGAGCTTCATTCACTCCTCAACGATGTTTCCGTTCTCAGCTTCTCTTGAACAACTGAATATGTCAGTATACCTGTATAGCTTAGTACAACCTATTTTCACAACGAAACATACACGCTAGTAGTAGTGGTACATTTTTGTTATGCAAGAAAATTCCGTTTGCTTATGCTGTTGACGGTACATTTATCGTTATTCAAACATATGGAGTGTGATAAATGATGTCGTGCGGAACAAATGCAGATACAAATACTGAATTTGTGCCGCAGTATGTATGTATGTACATATCTATTACTTGGTCAATTTATTTAGAGGATTTTTGTTAGTTACACACTTTTTTTTTTCATAATATACTTATACATACTTTGTTTTGTTACGAATGGGAGAATAGTATGACTGATAGAATTAAAAGGTTGCATGCAACACGAGTGAAACTACTTATATATGACAATTTTTCACACTTGTAACATTCGAAAACTCAAATCATATTATACATATTTTTTGTTTTTAAATGACTTCTTAAAAGTTTCGACTTTTAAAACTTTGGTTATATCACAATTATAGATAAACATCAATGTATCACGTTAAAATAGGCATGGTTCTGGAGCTTCTTTAGGGAGCAAGCAATTTGTAAGAACCAGGAACGCCGGGCGGTCCACTCTGACAGCTCATGACAAATTTTCTCCGGATACATTATAATTTAATGATGCCAGACGATATCTTGCTATTTACCACCAATAATCTACATTATAGAAAGCTATTGGAATACTTATATCTTTCAACCCTCGTTTTATATCACTTTTTAATTGGTATCATACATTACAAATAAATGTATCATTCGACATACACTAACATTATTTCATTAGCGAAGCGACAACCTTGTCCAAGGACAACTCTACATTACTTTTATATATTGAATGTCTTTGATTATCTGAAATACATTAACAAGTGCGATACATATATAAATACGTCGACTAAGGTAGTAAGCATTAGGGTAGATCGAAAGCGATACGATCCCCAACGTAATATACGACCTAAAATAGTAGAATTACCAAATCCAAATCCATTATAAGTCAATTAAGGCTTAAACGCTTATATGTAATAAGGTAGGATTACAATCTACTCGCTTTGATATATGTTTACGTATAACAATAGCAGCAGCTAATTCATACTTGAACATATTATTACTATACGACTCTAATATTTTTCTGCTATTATATTTAATTGGAAACTAATAATAATTATAGGCCAATTCACGTCTACCCAACGCCAACTGTTTTTAATTTTAAGGAAAATTTAATTTCCTTTTTAAACTTTGTTACAGGATCGTGCTAATGACTCACTAATCGGACACGTGTCTAAAAAGTCATTACAGTGTTAATTTTTTTTTTTAACCCATTACAATTCCACTGCTGGAATATAGGTCTCCTCCCATATTGAGAGTGTTAAGGCCATAGTCTGCCACGCTGGCCAAGTGCGGGTTGGCAGACTTTCACACACCTTAGAATTTTTTTTCTAAGATGATAGCAGGTGATATTTAAACTTAAAACGCACTTTTTGTAAAGAGGTGCGCGCCGTGTGTTTGAACCCGGCACCCCCGGATTGAGGGGCTGAATTCTTAACCACTAGGCTATCACTGCTAACACAGTGTTAATAAATAATAATAATATCTACCACTAGGATTCTGTCTCGGATCAGTTACTAAGTTTTATTGAGGACTAACTGAGCGGCCCTCTATGTATATCTGCCTAATCGGCAACTGATAAACAAAAATTCCAACTTTCAAAACCCAGTATTACTTTGACATTTTTATTATTCGCTATTCTGTCTTAATAGCCATAGACGCCACGAAGTCACAAACTGACAGTAAACAGTCAGATAAACATTATTCATCAAAGTTTATGAACTATTTTCGAAGTTGTATTTATAATAATAATATTCGTACGATCTCAGTGTAAACTTTGCAGTTGTACCCGGATGTATATACTTGTAATATTGGCTCGAAATATATAACAATTTCTGTGTACAACTTCTATTTACTTATTTCCGAAGGTATTGAGTTTATTACATATTATTATATGTATACAAACTATAATATATGAGTGCTTCGTTGGTCGAGTGGTTGTAAGCACATCTGCTAATCACGAGGTCCTAGATTCACTACCCAGATTAGGTAAAGTATCACTGGAATTTAATTTAAAATTTCCAGTAGTATCTGGGAGTCGGGATTTATACCCGATATGTGGCAATAGGCTAAATCGCTATTCCATACTGGGACCTATAATAATAAAAGAATCGTGGAAGAGTATCATGCGACTCTGCCTACCCCTTCGACGAAATAGACTTAATACTATGTTCTTATATAGACGAAATATTTTAAAGTAGCAATTGGAGTCGTATTGTGTCCAATTGATTGATCACTAGTCGTTCGTTACACGTTGAATATCGTCACATATTGTACATGTGTGTAACTGAATTGGACACAAGGAAAACTATGACAACACCAAATGCTCGAATACGATTATCGATTACTCGTTTATTACGAGTTATTGGTTTGTACAATAAACAATACTTCGTATTGATTACTTCGGATGTGGCAACGACGATAAAACGAGTCATATCTTTCATCAATACATCATTCTCAAAAGCTCGTGCCTATTAAAAATGCTTCCTTGGTTACCTTTCGAATAACTAGGGCGAATAAACAACTATATTACGTAGGTACACACGGACTTTATATTTCGCTTCGTATAGCGCGATGCGTGCAATAAACAAGTTTTTATATCTGTAATCTTTTTGGTTGCTTTCAAACAACTCGGCTACGTCGTGGACATAAAGTTGGATTGTAGAGCTTCAGGAATAGCTCTTGTTTCATAACAGGCGGATACACAGAAATGTAAGTCTTACTTAGTC
Source organism: Microceris scylla (assembly GCA_018245595.1). Taxonomy (NCBI): domain Eukaryota; kingdom Metazoa; phylum Arthropoda; class Insecta; order Lepidoptera; family Hesperiidae; genus Microceris; species Microceris scylla. Next base: position 155 of record DWDT01004304.1, on the reverse strand, counting down.
TTCATGACAAAACAGATAAGTCTGATTTGTTGGTTTGGTTAATGAAGTAGTGCTATTAGTCGCTGGACCGGGATTTTCTTTTTTCTTTTTTTTTTTTTTTCAACCCATTAGAATTCCACTGCTAGAATACGGGTCTCCTCTCATATTAAGAGGAT
>DWDT01004303.1:0-11364 GCA_018245595.1 Microceris scylla | reverse complement strand
TTTATTTTACTTCCATAAATTGTAAGTCTTATTTATAAACATGTAAATTCTTTAAATACATACAAAGTAAAGAGCATATAGTCATATTGCAGTGATTAATGATGAAAAGAATGAATACAAATTGAAATTGACAATCATATATATATATATATATTTATGACAAATATTGTTATACCTGATGACCTTGAGACGATTTACTCCCGACGCCTTTTCCCTGCGATTGTGAGCCCTTTCCTCCTGAGCCTGCACTACCCTTACCAACACTCTGAGAAGACCCTCCTTTGCCTAAGGGTGTTGCACCAGTCTTGCTCGCCGGGCCCGGTGGTTTACTTCCAGTCAAAACTCTATAAAACAATCATTGTTTATGTAATGGAATGCAAAAAAATAATTATTAGAGAGCATATTATTTTCATGCATGAAAGTCTGCTACTTTCCGATGGAAAAGTATTAAGTATATTACCTTGCAATAATGTTATTTTAATTATTTCTAAGTGGCCATTCAAGTATTACTTACGCACTATAGGGGGCGGGGGGGGGTCTATGCTTTGCTTACTTTTGCTGAAAAAGGGAATGGGGAGGGGGGGGTGTAAATAATTGAAATAAGTCTGCTTGCGTAATACTTGAACAGCCCCTAATACTAATGAAACAATGTTCTCACCGGCCAGTGCTGCTTCGTGAAACTGGGGCAGGTTTCGCCATCGGCTCCTTCTCCTCATTGTCCTTTCTCTTCTTTTTCTTAATGACTTCATCATCTGTGGTATCAGCTTCACGATTGTCCTCTGGATATGAGCGTTTTGTACTGGAGCCTATATCATCTTGTGTAGATGATACAACTCCACTGCTCAACTGGGGTCCCTCTGTCATATTACAATACAATTAATTTACTAAATACACAATTACTAAATGTAACATTATCACTTGGATTGGACATATTATTTAAAAGTTCAATTTAAATGTGTACTTCATGTGGTAATCAATTCATAGGTGCATAGCTGAATAATTTGATTTTTCTTTCTTTTGAATGAATAGACTGAATGTATAAGTCATATATGTATCTATGCAAAATGGTCTTAAAGTTTGAGCTAATCTATGTCTTTCATAAATTTGATATTTCTCTAATAATACTATGTAGATATGCTAAAAATATTTAACATACAATATACATAGCATAAATTTAGCATAATCAGTGGCTAGCTTATTCAGTTATGTGTTAAAATAAAATACTGCTTTGCTTTTGTGTTGTTCTTATCAAATAGTCAATAATTTAGAGGACAAACTGACCATTGGATTATAGTTGAAAGTGATAATATAAACAAGTCTCAATTTAATGTTACAATTGTATGTAATAAATAAAAGTCTTACCATCCCGGTTATCCGAAGAGTGGCTTTTTTCCGTAGAAGCTTCTTTCCCGTCGTAATGTTCAGCCTGTGCTAGGCTCTCCATGTTGTTCCTTTTATGATGTTCACCATGAGTGCTTGCATTTCCACCTTTCTTGCTGCTGTCATCCCTTGATCCTTTGCTAGAAGCCCTTGTACTAGTATCTGCAGAGCAATTGTATACACCATATTTTAAAGATATAAGTGCATAGAATGAATTAAACCAGTTTGTTATAACTCATAACTTGATATAAAATTTGCAGATGTTTGTATCAATTGTGTCATTATTACTGTATGTTTGATTACTACCAAACTTTATATCTTGCCTGAAAAACAACTTCATTTATGATATTAGTTTCAATGATAAAAACTATACAAGATAACTGAATAGTTCAATATTACCTTTATCCAATTGTCAATTATGTCACTCAAAACCTTAAAAATATAATCCATGCAAGACAGAAGCAGAATGTTACAGCGGAACAGAAATAAAAATTTGAGGGTCACATGAGGCTGTTATCCACAACATACATTTGTTAGTGAAACATTTACATAATACAAAGAACAAACACCCATAGCCACTAGCACAACAGTTCATCTAAGAATACATCTAATTATCTATATTCAGCTAATTGTTTTGATGATTTGTGTGAATGTTATGTGACAGCTACTTTGATAAAAACAAATTTATGTCTCAATTCCATGAGATAAGAATGCTATATACCAAGTGGTAGAGACGTTAATTAACTCATTACATTAATGAGAATGCAGAAATCAAATACCTTCGGTTATTAGTAGGCGTTTAAAATAGATTCTAACGTAATCTATAGCAGAGAGTACAGTACTGTTAGTGTTACTATCAAATAGATGTTATTTGTTGTTTCCGAACAGTTTCATTGTCAGTCGCGGTCAGAGACAGGAGCGGGCTGCGTGTGCCTCCGTGTAGCGGGCGAGGGTCTATTGAGTATCGAGTGGGGTGCGATGCAGCGTGCATTATACGATATATACGAACTTGAATGTAACAAGAAGCAACACTTGACTCCCCTTTATTGTGCGAGAGCGCCCTCCTTTGCATCTCACGTCGCCGAACACTGTTGATGGTATCAGTGCTGGTGCTTTTAATGTGACTAAAGGCATCAAACTCGTTATTTCAGTCCGTTTAACCACCACCACGAAGTTGACGTTAATAAGCGGCCATAACGACAATTTCAGCAACACGCCCCAACACGTTCTTTTATAAGATAAACGGTTTGGACAAGCAATAAACAAAGACAAAGAATAACCTCCAGAGTCGTTGGGATGAATATTAAAAACGGTCACTGTAATTCACAAATTTTTATGAAGCAACCAATAAATAAATAAATTAGTTGCGGTTACACTATGTAACCACTGCCACACACAACGAACAAAATTCTACTAAGTAAACTGCAGTGTTGCCAGCGAAAAAAAAACCAAGCATTTAAATAGTAGATTATAATAGGCCAGGCAGAACTATTATAATAGAAATATATATTTACACCTGACCTGTAAAGTGCGGCTAGAACAGAGATAAGATTTGATTTATTTTTTTTTACATTTTTATAGAAAAAGCGACATAGTAAAAGGACAATGATCAAAAATGGCTTGGGTTATTTTTTCAACGCATCGTCATATTAAAATATGATCATCTTCATGAAATAAGACTTTCATAAATATAATAATTAAGCCAAATTAAATTTGTCATATGTACGAAAGTACACATTTGACAAGTAACGTAACTACACCATAAAAATAAATAAAAAAATAAAAAGTTGAGCAAATTGTAGAAAAAAAAATTAAGTAGTTGCATGTGATTTTATCTTTTTGAATTGGCTACACCTCTCTATATAACTTTCAATCATAATCTGACAAGGCTGTCATAGGAATATCCACAAATGTTAAAAAGTACAAAAGGACAATATTATATTATACGTGTCTCATTTTAGCAATTATGTTTAGGTTACTATGACGAGCAGTGTTATTAAATAATTTAAACTTATTTAAAAAATGTTAGATCCAAACGCATAGTTACCAGCTTCAAAAATAAAGCATTTTTGTTGCCAAGCAATCTAAAAATTATATATAGTCTATGTCCATACCCCTTACTTGCCAAACTTGCCAAAATAATTGTACGTTTTCGCTATCGATATAGTACCTACGTATTATTATTTAATAATAGATACTGTTTAAAATATTGAAATTTTTAACAGTACAGCGTCTCACTCTATATATTGTTCACTTTGTACACCTGAATTAATATGTAAAATGAGGATGGTGCATGATCAGTGTGTAAATAAAATTGTTAAATGCCGGTGACAGACAGAAGTATGCTTTTGGTCACGCGTATGTTATACTGAATGCTTTGCAATTACCCCGTAGGTCACCGACCGACATGTTTTATATGTTTTTTTTTGCATACGCAAACCCGATCAAATATAACCGTACTATATGATTGTTTTTTTTTGTAAAAAATAAACATTTTAATGATAATAATTAAGAATCTGTTTTTACAACTAGACACCGTTTTGTTTTTTATTAAAATGAAATTAGTTTTAGTATACCAACACTATGTATGTGTTTTTAAAGATCACGCAAGAATCGTAAGAAACGTATTCATAGTCAGCTGTATAGGATGGAATAAAAAGTTTTGTGGGCAGTATTTTATCAGTATGATATTTTACCAGACACTAGCCTGATAAAATGACCCTAGCGTAATACGTACCGTAATATGTTATACTGTTTTAGTCAAGTCTGTCGTTTTGTTATGTTCGTGGCTGTAATAACAATTTCATGACCTTTGTTTACGAAGTTATTAGATACTTTTAAGTGATACTTTGCAGTCTACCAATTGAATTTTTATTGCAACAAATTAGTTAAAATGTTGCTTTTAAAAATATAATGACTAATCGATTTCGTGTTACCAATGATTAGGTACCCTAATTATTTTTGGGTAAAAGATTGACACTGAATTTTGAGATAAAATATCGATAGCCCAATTAAGGATTGCCAGGCAACGTTACAGGATTCCGCTCCTATTTCTTATATTAGAAATTTACGACAATATCATTATTAGGTGACGGTGACACGGTTCAAAGGATAAATTACGTAAACCGGGTAAAAAGAAGATATACATGCGTTACACGTTAAATTTTTGGTTTTATCAGTACTCTTTGCAGTTAAGTACTTTAATAATCCAGGACAGAGGGTATTAACTTTTTTATAATTGACACCTAATTACGCAGTTACTCACCGCTTATTAATATATATTACGTAGTTTTAAATGAGAATGTATAAACAATAGTTGATGTTATAAAGTATTGAATTATGTTTGGAAAACGGCCTTGTCGGACTATACTGAGAAATCAATGGACCTACGTCTCGACTCTTTATTAAGCTGGGCACTCACGATCACTAACGCGTTCTATACTAATTCTGACTATACTACTGTGAACTACGAATAGCGTAATGTGTAGCCAAAATTTGACACTCACGTCAAATCTCAACTCAAATTTTGGCGCGACTCCGACGAGCTGGATTCCCAAGCGCTTCAAATGAATCATATCGTGCCGTGGGAGCGTCGCATGTCACGTTGACAACTTCATAGTGGTGATATAGCGTACCATGCCCTCGCGATATTCTTCCCCACAGAGTGAGCTCATGTCCATTTCGGCTCAAGTCTGTTAAGGTGGCTGGTTTAGGTAGACAAAAGTTTAGTCTATAGTTTTGTCCATCCTTATTTAGCTTCTGCTGTACATGAGTTCCATCAATATTTAATACAGTAAAATGTACACATTCATTTAAAGTACATATACACCTTACTTCGAACCGCCCATTGAACAACTGAAGTGATTGCGAATGAAACAGGTACATTTATTGAGTTCATCCATATATAATAATGGAAGGTGGGGTGCCACGCCATTTTAGGTGACCGTAAGTGTCCAGCTCTAGGTTCGTAATAGAAATCGAATGGAAAATTTATAGATATCATCCAAAATGTTTTATCTACACCGTTAAGCACTGTATTTATGTAAGTAAACCAATCACCGAAAACATTGTTAATGTCGAACTTTTCAACCCAAGCCCTTTTTAGCATTTAATTAAACACTGAGATGGGAACATTTATGCAAATCTACCAAGAAATAAGGAACATCGAATAACAAATATTACTCCGACGATTAGCGTAATACAACCTTTCTCCTTTTTGTCACGTTTCTTCGACTTGCTTTTAGATTTGCTTTTAGACTTGGTTTTCGACTTTGACTTGGATTTGGATTTGGATTTAGATTTGGCCTTTGATCTCGATTTGGACTTCTCCTTGTCTCTATCCTTGCGCCTGGATTTGCTTTCACTTCTGTGACGACTCGATGTTCTCCGCTCGCGCGAGCTTTCACCTGCAACGGTAAGTTATATTAATTGGTGGATTATAAGTATATAACATTATGTGCCGGCCAGCACATACGTATTTAAATTGAGAACTACCTCGCAAAGCATCGTTGAGGAACGATACGTTGCACATAGTCCTCTAATTTTTACATACCTTCGAAACATTTAAACATATAATTAACCTTTACGATGATTTCACCCTAAAATCATTCTAATTCCAAATATATTTCACTGTACATTTCAAGGACAAATACAATAGTAAAACTTAGTCAATTATCATTTATATGTCAGACAATCTCCTTGGAACGTAAACTTTATAATTAAGGGTTAATCCACACGGTAATCCAGGTCTTAAGTTTGCTAATTGAACGGTTTGATTTTATTTCATCCAAATAAGTTTCTTATTCGCATTATTATGCTTTATGTATAAACTAACATTTACGAGAGTACGATCATATCTTTATTTAATAAATTATGTGGACTATCCTTTATGCAGTCAAAAACGAGTATAATTCGCACATCGAGACATGAGCTTAACCTTTGTGCGAGTGTACATACATCTAAAATGTCGATTCAAGTGACTTGGGGCCCTTTGGGTCAAGAGCTAGAACCTTTGTTTTAGGTAAAACATTATATTAAATGTATTAAATTGTATTTCACCATTATTATATTTATTAATATTACTCACCACCATCAACTCTATTATCGTCCCACTGCTGGACAATGTCCGCCTCTCAGACTGAGGATTCAGACCATACTTTGCCATGCTGGACACAGTACGGGTTAGCAGACGTTACATCCCTTACCAGGTTTCCTTAAGATGTTTTCCTTCCTCTAGAAATGCATATCGCTCATTCGCGAATATAGTGTAATATGTCAAAGACACTCTCTCTTATAAAAACTTTGAAATCATAATTATTCTAGACTATTATAATCTATATATAATATATCTTATACATCATAGAATAGTCTATAAGTCATATAATACTATAACAAGTAACATTTAATCTTAAAACACACAATTTATTTGCAATACGGCGCGCGCCTGGCGTAGGACCAGGACTCCGTGAATGGAAGGTTTAATCCCAAACCACAAGGCTATCACTGCCTAATAGTATTATATTCATTTAATTGCATTCAATCTATTGAATTGTACCCTTCAGTAATCGTTCTTGTGCGTAGAAAGAAACTGCTAACGGGTTAAACAAAAGGGATATATTAATTCATACGGATATTTTAAAGAAGCATTGCCAACAAAATCGTATCATATGGTGTGTATAGTTGCTATATAGCACAAGATGGTATCCATGTCCGTTATTTTAGTAAAATAATTTATTAAAAGAAAAACGTACTCCGATGGTCGGTCATATACAATTAAATTACAAAAATACAACGCTGAGTTAATAAAACTATGTCAAATTATAAAGTCATAAGTATAGTGATAGCCTAATGGTCCTTAAAGGCCGGCAACGCACTTGCTGACCCCTGGGTTGCAGGTGTCTATGGGCCACGGCAGTCACTTACCATCAGGTGACCCGTTTGCTCGTTTGCTCCCTACTCTATAAAAAAAAAAAAATGGTTGAGAATGCAGGCTCTCTTGGTTCAAATCAATGGCGTGCAGTTCTTTATAAAAAGTCCGATTTAACTTTAAATATTACTTGCTAACGGTGAAGAAAAACAAAGTGAGGAAACCTGCACACCTTAGAATTTATAAAAAGAAAGTAATTCTAAGGTGTGTGAAGTCTGCCAACCCGCACTTGGCCCGCGTGGCAGTCTAAGGCCTTAACCCTCTCAATACGAGAGGACACACATATTCCAATAGAGGAACAATAAATGGGTCTATTATTATTATTATTGAAAATTATTAAATGGTAGAAAAAAAGGGAATCCAACAATCGAGAAATCCCTTTTGAAAATTTAACACAGCAATTCATCTTTTAACATAAAAATAGCGTCGTATTATTGAAACGACGCAGGCAAAAACACAAGTAAAAATGTATATAATAACGTAATTAATTAGGTACATTTTTTAACAGTAACATATTAGTAAGTCTACAATAATCCAAACACACTAACACAACGTTAAAACTCATGTCGTCACAGGCTATATTGTATTTCAATATTATAATGTTTATTGAACTCAAACATATTACTATCCAGCACAGTAATTTTACTGGCATATGCACGATTTTTATGTAGAGATCGTGTAACATTTAAATTTGGTCTAAAAAAATACGATATACATATCAACATAGTGAACAATTATTTAAAAAAACACCTCGCTTTGATGCTGTGCATACTATAAAACGAACTATAGAGCTGTGGAGTCAATTCTTTGATATAATTTCCATGTTAACATAAGTAGTCATAATGTTCACTGTTATTTACATATTACAATGATTTTTATACAAAATACAAAAATACTTTGTATTGTATTTGTATTTTGTATTTTGCCTTTTAAATCTATGATATCTTTAGTCGACACTTTAATTAATATACCAAATACACTCCTCTTTAGATGTTCGAAAACCAATACTATTCTATTCTACAACTGACAACAAGAGTAAAAATAGGAAACATTCTCATACTTTCCTTCCAATTTCAAGTAGTTCCATTACAATAGCATGAACAATGGAATTCCTTGTTTGCTCAACAATATTCAACATAACTCAACAAATAATTTTCTTAAAAATATGACGACGAAAAATTCTTTTTGAATTTCTAGCACGCAAATCTATGACATTTTCTAGTAATTCTATGAAATTTTCTTTTATTGTCTACACCTAAGTTCAAAAGAATATATTTTCAACAAAAGCGTGTTATCATGAAAGTATGTATGTATAGTTCGTATTAGTTGAGTGAATTAGATAAAGCACCAAATGCAGTTCAAAATTTAGATCACCCAAGTAACATTTTGATAATGATAATAATCATAATGAAATCATCACTTGCTATGAACAACAATCTGGTGACAATTTAAATATAGAATGTTCTAGACACGTGTAACGTCTTGCTTATTTCGTGTTTAACGAATTTGGGATACAGGTTATCGAAATGTCACCTCTTTATATCACCGATTGATAACCAGGAGTGCGTGTTATGTGACATTTTATCTACATTTTCATGTGCTTGAAGCGTTTCTTGCATCAGAATATATGACACCTACATTAATTTACAATTTGACTTATTTCTTCATTTGTCTGCAAGGGAATATCGGTGAATATTGTTGAGCGTTTATTTAAAAAAACTAGAAAGTTACAATTTTACATTTAAGCAATATATGTACATATTTGAGACTCGTTTTCTTAATGCAGATCGAGTACTTCTTAGATTCCTGTGGTATGAAACAAAACATGTATTTTGAAAAAAATAAGTCTTATCGTCTTGTGTGGCTCTGTTATATAACCGCCATGCCCGTGTTGAACTCATCAACATTCAATGTTATTTCAATGTCTCTGGCTGACCGACGTAAATATATTTGCTCACAAAGTCACTTTCAGACATATTTTTCAATTCAAATTGTACTCTAGTCTATGCACCGTTTGATTAATACACCACGTTTATATTGATGTCTAGATCGCGAAAAATGTATAGAGATTTATCTCTGCCATATCAATGTTAATTTAAACAAGGCCTCGCCATACCCTAGTTGAAGCAAATGTTTTACAATTCAATGTAAAATCTAAAAACGAAACTATATATACCTATCTACTGTAAAAGTAAGCCAGCTACTGATATGTGATACTACAATGTGAATGAAAATATCGAAATTATTGCCTATTCCACTTTAAATATTTTATGATTATTTACAAGTGTATTTGACAATAATGAGTCATTACTCCCAAGAACGTTCTAATATACTAAGTATTCTGTACAATTACCTATTTATTTGGACACAATATCTTTTGTTTCCAAATAATTTGTTCGTATAATATATTAGTATATCCGAACCCTCTTAAGAAGTAAAACTTAATTAACAGTCGCGTACTAATGACAGTTCAAACAGCAGGTGCAGTGCACTAGTTACGTAAGATTGAAAGAACAAAAGCTTAGACAAAATAAAAATAAAAAAACAAAATAATCCTCTACAGCGAAAATCTAAAACAAAAGTTAGATTTCATTAAAAAAATGTTCTACAGTTAAGTAGTTTCGATTAATTCGCAATGTAATTTGTTTTTTTTTTTTCAAAAAATTCTAATCGCCACCGTTTTGAATCTGACACTACGATTTGATTAGGATTGAAAGTCACTTTTTAGAAATTGAATTGAAACCTTAAATTGTCAGTCTTCCATAGCCATGTAATGCTCATCACCAAAAAGTCAAATAAAAAATAAAAAAAAATAAAAATTGCTTTGCCTGTAAAAACTTAAAAGAGCAAACAAATTGGAGATACATTGCCGTACATTATATTATTTTAGTTCATCACGTTCGGCAAACATTGCCTCCATAACTCGACATGTAAATGTACAACACAGTATTTTATCTATGTTCACATTACAAAACAATGTTTAAAAAAAACATTACAAACAAAAAATATACAAATGCGACCGCAATGAACATTGCGTAGTTTGAATTTCCTCAAGAAATCTTCCTTAAAAAAATAATACAAAAATATTTTATTTATTTATGACAAGTAAATAAATAGAAAACATTAGGTGTAGAGGAGAAAATAACAAATAAAATAAAAACAAAAAACAAAAACAAAAATAATTATATTTTTTTTTAACTAATAAATAACAATGGAACAAGAACAAATAACAAAAAAAACATTTCAAATAATAAGTTCAACAGATGACCGATGAATAAATAAAAAAAACATCTTCTTTCTTGAATTTCAAATATCCGGCAACACCACTACTGTTTCCCTCCTAATCTCATTGGGTTTCTGCGAGCCAGTTCAGTGTTCACTAATTCGATTTAAGTCTTCCAAGTGTCGAACCAAGTTGCTTGGAGTAGAGCGCACTCAATCGATAGGTCCATAGCGAATCGTATAATACATAGCTCCGTAAACGTGAATGATGTTTGTCGGACAAGGAAATATAAATTATTCTTAGCTTGTTCCTCTAAGCCAGGCAGTTTTGATCCATAGACAAATCGAGTTTTTATTTGTGTCAATAGTATAAAAATACACTGTTTATTAAACGGCTCTAATAATTTATGTTTCGTTGCTAAGTTACACGGAGTATTATTTTGATGGACATATCAGCAAGGAGTATTATATTTGGTGTTTACACGTGGTGATTTGGTTTACACAATTCCGCTACATTGTATGTATTATGTAAATACCAGGCCTTCGAGAACGTTCGCGAAACCGTTTTGATTTACATGTACTTCCATGCGACAGATAGTTTTTTTAACTATGCATTTATTTTTATCTACGCGTCACATTGCCAGTTTTTCGGGTGACACAAAAAATCAGAAAACTTAGGATCCTTTGAAGACATTTGGGAAACACATGTTAGAATTTAAAGGTCAAAATAGTTCGTATTGTACCATGTTCAGGATTTCTCATTCAAATTGCGATTTCTGTAACTCAAGTCTGGAGTGATATATTAGGGGAGCCCAAGAGGGGATTTTGCGCGTTAC
>DWDT01004302.1:0-11365 GCA_018245595.1 Microceris scylla | reverse complement strand
CAATGGAACAGGTGGTTAGCCTATTGCGCATACACCGGACACACATCCAGACTCCGAGTCACCATTAGAAATTATAAATTAGAAAAATCCAATAGTATCCGACCCGGGATTTGAACCCACGACCTCCCGATCGGCAGTCGCGCTTGCAACCACTCGACCAACGAGGCAGTCAACGAGGCAGTACTTCTGCAGTTCGCACAAAGCAAAGAATTACCTACCTACTATCATTACCTTGTACTTGTACCTTTTATGGTAAAGACTGTAGTACATAATTGTCTTGTACTGTACCTTGAGCTAATAAGTCCCCAAGCTTTAATATCCTCGGGTATTAGTGTTTATTAAGATACCAATCGTAATACGTTTTGAAGTAACAATGTGAGGGTGCATTTAAATTAAAAAACAATATATCGTTACATATGTAATCCCTGAGACGAGCTTAAATAGCCTTATTTTACAGACAACCTTAAATATTGCCTATCGCGTTAAAAATTATTAAATTTAAAAAAAGTATTGTTTGATTATATAGTCTCACAATCAGTTTCTGTTTGACGAACCGTTCAGAGACGTTAACTTTAATGCTACCAATAAAAAGATGCTTTAAAGGGAGTCTGTCCTCTGGGACCCTGTTTGGGTCTGGGTCTAAGTGTTGCCCTAACTCTGGTTAGGGCAACACTTAATAAACATCAAAACGAACTATAGCGTGCTCATTAGTCGCTACATCTACAAATACGGCCACTGATTGGCCGAAGAGTTGGTTCGTCAATTTCTGCTACATTTAAATTTTTTTATCTCACTTCTCTGACAGATTTATATTGGTTGACAGAATTTTATTCATATGTACATTACAGTACCTCGGAGACCGATGTTTGTCGGTCACATCAATCTTTAAAAGTGGCTATTAAGTCATCTGTACTGTGATCACGTAGGTACATCAAGTACGGCACGTGAAGTACATACGATTCGCCTCTTTGTTAGATTATAATTCGAGATTAGAATCACGTACCATTTTGTATAAAAGTCAAGCTTAAACTCAATATAAGATTGAGAACTTGATTATTTTGACTTTTTGACTTACTCGTTGACCTTAACGAACTTGATTGTTGGGCCGAGGGCCGTTAATTCGAGTTCTATCCAGGACAAATATTTTTGAAATTATTGTATGACGAGCGTTAGTGTATTTTCTATATTATGGTATAAATAATAAATAGGTATTAATTGTAAATATATAGTGCTTCTCTCGACACGTTAACACAACCTACTTTGAAATTAGATATGCCTGGATTGATGCCTAAAGTTATTTTATAGATGTTTACTTATCAATTCACTTCTTATAAGATTCTAGTTCGTTAACACCTGAGTCCTCAAGCATTAAACAGTCAAGGTGATAGACCCTGGAAAATATTTTTAGCAACTATATAGCAAGCAAAATGGGGTAGAGAATTACTGGCCTCTTTTTTATGTGTGTATTGTTATACATATGTTTTCCCTAATGAAATTCCATTTGCAACTAAAATAGAAAATTATTATTAACTACAATCCATATTACCTGTTACAAAATTTCGTTAAATATTCCGCCAAAGTTTCCCGATTGTTAACTAAGAATCCCAGGATTCAGTCGGTGTCAGGTACGATGTGTTAACATCGTTCTCTTTAGTAATTTTCCAGTAAATGGCTGATTACGTCTACTGTCGTTTATCTTTGCAATGCCACTTCATATTGCTTAATGCAAATGCTAATGCTTAATGAAAATTCCTCGGAGCTATGTGGGGATATTTAATAAGATAATACCAATATACTATAGTCTTATATAATACATGTTAAAACACTACAGTAACATCCGCATGTTTCATTTAAATTACCTGTCGTCGAGTAGACATTTTAACCGCTTACAAATTTCTTCTTTGTCAATATTAAGTCGCGTTAAGTCACGGACGGATGAGCAGATCTCGGGAGACGTTCCGCCCACTGATCTACAGTTTCTGTGTGACTTGATCGCTAATTTAATTATATTTCGTCTGCCCGATAATGACGCAAGTATCGCGAAAGTTTCAGTTCACTTGCCATTCTACTTGACAGACAGTCTAAAATTAATTGAGTTGGTTATATACAAATATGTAACTGGCCCGCGGCAGATTCTATCAATAGGTGTTTAAAAAGTTATGTCGGTATATTATATAATACTAAATTAATACTTGTTAGGCTTTGGGTAGTTAACTGTGCGATTTTGCGGAAAATTTTATTCATACCAATTATTGGTTCTATCGAATCTATCAAATATCAGGTAGATGACCAAGACGCACAAACAATTTTTTTTTTATTTTTTTTTTAATACTCAATAGGCTAGCTTTCGCAGTGGCCAACTTATGACCAGACGTTAACGAAATAAAACACGCTCAGCCTCGACTACCTTTGCAAAATAGGTAAGTGGCACGTCAATTTATAGGTACCTCTAAGCTATTCGTATCTGCCACGTCAAGTTTATCCATGACGCGGATATATAAATCAAGGTACAAAGGTAATAAAAAATATGTACTTTATTGTTACATTTCGTTTAATTTTAACAGTAAAGGTACATAGTTTTTATTAAGCCAAGATTAAACTTCTTTGTTCAACATAATTTATAATTTAAAAAAAAAGTAACATCACACCTGTAATCCCCGAAGGGGTAGGCAGAGAAGTGTAGTACACCCCACGTTTCACCAGTTACGTTTAAGTCCCACAATGGAATAGATGGTGAGCCTATTGCCATAACCCGGCACACATTCGGACTTAATTTATAATGTTTCTCAAATTAAGATGTACAAATGTAAAACTATTTTTACAGTCTCTATTGTAGTATAATTGTTGTCGAACAAAGAACTACGAAAGACTTAAATGACGATAATAAAGATAAATAAAGAATAATATAATGTTATATATTTTATTACACTAACTTAAAAGTGGAGTTAGAAAAATTCTCGAATAAAGAGAAATATTTAAAATATATTTAACACAGCTAAACAAATAAAAGAAAATGATGATACAAATAGTCGTTAATGATTGCGCCATGAATTGTTTTTATGGTGATTGCTTCTGCGTCGAGGCTGAAGACGACTTTCATTACGGGAAACAGACTGACAAAGGGGAAACAGCGGTGGGAAAAGAATAATTTAACTTTTAATACCAGTGAATGGAGATTAGAAATATTTATCTATTATAATAACTAAGAACTAGATATGAACAGTATACATCAGAAGAAAATTAAAACTGTTATTACATTTGTCCATTAAAAAGAGCAGTTATCAAAAAGGAATGAAAAGGAATGAAGTGTAAAAAAGGATAATAAATACATAATATATAGAAATAGCAGAAATGAAATAAAAAAGTAAATCGGAAATTGAAAATGGAAAATCTAATTATAAAGGCAAAGGCAAAACAATGGGAAGAAAGTTAATGAAATTCAAACAGACTTATTCAATTAGTAAGAATAATAATTAAATAATATCTCTCTCTCTCGACCCATTTATCATGTCATTGCCGGAAAACTGGTCTCCTCTCAAAATAAGAGGGTTGATGCCACAGTCTGCCACGCTGTCCAAGTACAGATTGGTAGACTTCACACGCCATAGAGAATTTTATTGTGACTCTAAAACGTGTATGGTCCCTTTCTATGTATTCCTTCACTCCTACAACAAGTAATTTTAATCTTAAAACGCCGAATTTTGTTAAGCGGTGCACGTAATAAATTTTATTCCAGGATCGACGAATAAAAGACGAATAAAATCCTTAACCATTATTACTGCTTATATTCTTATATAGATAAATGTAATTTTTAAATTGTAGAAATAGCAAACAGACCAAGACATTGATAAGAGAGGTTCCTAAGGGTCGAATCCAACCACATGTTAGCCAGATTAAAGATAGGACGATACTTCAGACGAATATATTGACAAATACAGTATTTTAATATAGAATCAAAGTACATCTTCGCTTAAAACATTAACTCTCGCATAACAAAAATACTTTTCAAAAATACTTCTGTTCCATAACCATTATTTTGTCATAGATTTATGTATATGAGCTCCTGATAAAAAATATTATTTTTTATCAACAAACCCGAGAGAACTAAACAAAACAAACGGGACAAATCTCGTTTATGATAAACAAAAGTTTTTTATGTACGAGTATGTTAAAATTCCAATAATGTTTTCATTGAGTCAAATTGATTCAAAATGTTACGCTTTTGCAATCCGCGGCATGTAGTATTTTTATGAAATGTTCCGATCAAATTTGTTAATGGAGACCGAATAACGATTCTGTTTTATTGCGCTGCACAGAACCGGCGGCAATATGCTGCTGAAATTCGGTTTTTTATTACTTAAATTTGCTCGTTGCACTCGCGCTTTATCGGTATGAGAATTTTATGTTTTATAATTTATCAAACGAATATATTGTTTCTTATACATTTTGAAACATGTGTTTTTATATTGATAAAAATGTTCGATGTGCAGCTTTTTATATCTGTGAATAGTAGGTACTTTTAATCAATATTGTTTTATGTAAATATGCTTTGTGGATTCATATAAAGGAAGCTGATTGCAGTTTGCAAATGAATGACTTCATCAATTTTATTTAAAATGAAAAGCACGCTCTGCAAGAAAATAATTTTTACATAATTTTTCCATTTATTATTTTTATTTATAAAATATATTTCTTTCTAAAGTTATCGTAAAGAGCATTTTAATTTAAAAAAGGAACATCACGCCTGCAATCGACAAAGGGGTAAGCAGAGGAGTGTAGTACAGTCCTAAGTTTCACCAACTACGTTTCATGGAATAATATTATGAGGGGGAGGCCAAGAAGAGAATTCAGCTTGGCTGGGTAGCATTTGGTAAACTACGTGGCGTCATCTCGTCATTCATACCGCAGAGTTATAAAAATAAAGTGAAAACTGGACGCACTGAGGACGCACCAGTCATGACATACGACGCTGAAACGTGGACACTCACGGTGCACCTATTCCACCAGGTCAAAGTTGCTCAGGAAGCTATGGAGCGAGCTATGCTCCGAGTCTCTCTAAAGGATAGGATCAAAAATGATACTACCCGATAGAGAACCAAAGTCACCGATATAACTCAAAGGATTTGCTCGTTGAAGGGAAAACGGGTTGAGCATATCTATCGAGGACCACGGCTCGGCAAACGTAGCGTAGAACGCTCTCCAGCCCGATGGGATGACGATCTGCGAAAGCCTGCAGGAAGATGCTGGATACGACAAGCCGAGGACAGGGCGCGATGGCGCTTATTCGGGGAAGCCTGTGTCCAGCAGTGGACTGAGATATGCTGATGATCATGATGATCATGATGAATCTATTCAAGGCCAGGAAACTCGGTACTAACTGTCAATAGAAAAGTATAGCTTCAAGGTGTACACCATGCAACGGCTTCAGACTTCGGAACACTACTAGAAAATGTAAATTAAAAATCCAGTCGTCCCCGATCCAAGAGTCGAATTCACGACCGTGATCCGCTGTAGCGGTTACAACCACTCGATTGATCGAGCCTTATTCGTAAAGCAGTCAATTATATTCTAATTTAATAGATAACAGTAATTTTAAATACTTTCCACACTCTAAGAACGTTTAAAACGTACGCGGTACGTGCGGTTTCACACTGGTAATCCAGGGACAAACCTAGCGGGCAATAAATCGGGAGTATTTAATCCACCCAAATCCTCAGATAGCGAATGTTGCCCCACGATAACAGCCAGATCATTAAAATTTACCACTACCGAGCTATTTAAGGGCCGACCTCGCCTCGGGGTTGTTTGAACGCGTCTGTTTTTACCACAACAGAGAACGATATATTTCCGTTAACATATGTACTCGCAAATATATGTATAAATATGTTTGTTGAAACGAGATATGTATATGAATATGTTATTGTTTAATCACGTACAGTCCTTTACGGGGTTGGCAACAGCAACAAGTGTTAATACCTATCCTTATAAATTTGACCTGCTTCTACGTGTATCGCTTTCTTCATATATGTATAAAAGCACGTTTCGGACACTTCTAACATGTATACCTTATTATGTCTAATATTATTTATATTTATGAATATCTGTTTTTTTACTAATACTCGGATGTACTATTGACACCATATATGCGACTCAACTACAGTTTAATCGTGAATCAAGACCACATGGATCTGATATTATACAAATAATAACATTAAGTGCAATCAAAGCAAATTTTAACTGTCTATGATACCGAAGCCCTTATTTATCAATTTCCATTGGCCCATATAAAACAACTCAATTACAACCTCAAACATTTACATTGCTAAAAGCCGCCAAGCAATTGTTTAACGAGAAGATTGAGATTCTACCAAATTTGAAATTTACGATACAAATAGTACTTTATATGTCTCAGCTTAATTGCAAATACCAGAAATTGTTGTCACACTTCAAGCGGTAAGCGACGATCTATTGCATTCAATAGATCGTTTATTTATTATTTATTCATATATTTATTAACACTTTATTTTGACACTTTAAACCTGATCAGTTGTTCAAAAGACGTACGTAATTCCTGGTTATATTACCTACCAGTAAACTTACTCACTGACAGATATAGAAAAAGCATGACAGGTCTGTAAGGGTCATTAGTATATTAGTCATTCGATGCTCTCTGCCCACCCCCTGTGAGGCAGGCAGAGACATGACGTGACGACATAATGACGATAATAATTAATCATATTACGGTGAATTATAGTAGATTAAAAAAGATTGCTCTGCCAGTCACTTACCATCAGGTAACCCGTTTGCTCGTTTGCCCCCTATTCTATAAAAAAAACAGCTTCTAATATCTCGCCTTTGTTCGTTAGAGAGCAACAGTGAAGCCAGCTGTAGGTGCTGCGTTCGTTACAGCTTGTAATTGCATTTGCATATCGGCGCAGCCAGCGAACTGTGATTAGAGACGGTGGAGGCGGTAAAGCTTCGTTAAATTTGTTTGACGTGTGGGTAAGGTAATCACAAGACGGCTACCACGAGCTATTCATTGTAATACAGTTCTATTATCTATACTATCTAATCACGGCTCAGACTGGTATCTCGCTGAAACATTTCGGCCTGTGTCATCCTCATCATCATCATTAGCAGTACCAGCGCTAGCAATATGTTATAATCCACTGATCCCAATGAACGAAATGAACGAAACGAACGGTTTCCTTTAGTAAGAAAATCTAACGCTACCATCAGTATTAAGGGAAGTGTTGAAGTGTATCTTAGTGTAGTACATATATCACCATCATAATCAGGCTTAATTCCATTGCTGAACGTAGACCTCCCCCGAGGAGTTTTTTCCTATAATCTCCACGCTGGGCATACTGGTTGGAGATCGCAGAGCATGTAGATAACATACAATAACGAAACTTTGCCCCTAACGGCAAACATGTATCAGCATTTCTATATTTCGGTGGAAATTTAAAGTCGACAGCCCCAGTCACTAAAATTCACTAAAGGAATTCAAATCGTTTTAAAGTAACTCCCACAGACGAAAAACTAAGAAACGTACTCAATCTGTTCCCTCAGACCTTTCTAAGATATGGGAAAGCACCGTTAAACCTTTAAAGGACTACCATAAATCGGATGGAACTATATTTACGAGATAAAAGCTGTATAAAATCAGTCTGGAACCAGTATACCACACTCCATAAACCCTCGAGTTAACGATTCCCCCGAGATGAGGGTGGAACGTTCTGGAATCATTAAGAAATCGCTACTCGTGTTCGCTCGTGCAAATGCAATTTTGTTAACGAGCGCAAATATTTTAAGGTTATAAAAACAATACGTGATAGTTTTAATGTGTTTCGGAATTCAGTAGAGTTTGTAATATTTGCGTATACAACGCTGTAACTCGATTATGTGCTTAATATATGTTAGTTCATCAATCCAAGACGCAGCAATAGCAATACGAGGACGATATACGTTTTCAATATTCTATTATATCACGGTCAATCGTTTCGAAACGAAAGAACGTAACAAACAGAGTAGTGTAGTACTCTCCCACGGTTCACAATTTACGTCTAAGTCCCATGGAACAGGTGGTGAGCCTATTGCCATACACCGGGCACAATTCTGGACTCCGAATCCCTAATACAAATCTTAAATTAGAAAATCCGAATAGCACCCGACCCGGGATATAAACCCACGACCTCGCGATCGACAGTCGCGCCTGCAACCGCTCGACCAACAAGGCGAGAAAGAAATAACTGTATTAAACAGTACATCATTAGAATCATAGTTAACTACAAAATGGAAACGAAAAACAAACAAAACCTATTGTTTTTTCCTTATAAATGTTATGCGTGTTAAATATGAAAAAGCTGTTCGCATTAACGTGAAAATCATTCGTCAAAGCGCGGGAAAGTGGCACGGTACGGTGTTCCTTTTAGCTGTGAACTATAAATCAACATTAGGACGCGAATTACACGAATAGTAGATATATGAACGGAATTCTTTATTGGGACGGAATATTTTATTTGGTATATTGTTTCTTAAGATACATTTAAGGTACGGTTTTGCGATGTCCGGTTTTACGCACGAATCGCACACGGCCTACTGACAGCGTACGTCCGGTCCCGAAACGTACGTGATCGCGTTCTTAAATATGAATCGAGCGTTATTTTTCTGCTTTATCTCAATATTAAGAATTCAATTAGTACCTCACCGAGAATGCCTGGAAAATCACAAGAGATATTACGAACATTATATAAATATTATAAATATATGTATGTATATCATTTAATAAGTCCGGACATATTCGATAAGTTCAGACAATTAATTCTGGAATTAATATTTAAATTATAAATTTAATGTTCTTTTTCATAATCTGTAATTTTTATAATTATAATACCTACTGTAATCAAAAGAAAGTATATGTTGTGAGTTTGTAACTTTTATTCAATAAGTAATATTTGAGTCGTAAAAAATACTATAAAACGAAAATATGTTTAGATTATTTAAAGGATCTATTGCAATGAGGGTACCTTCCGGTTGAATATTATTTTCTTTAGTGAGGCTAATATTGTAATAACATTATAACCGTATTATGACGTTAACGAATTTCTGTGTTTTAATATGTTTTTTTATGAATTTGCTCCAGTAAAATAAAAATGTCGTATTTATTTTATTAGGAAGAACTAATAGATAGTTCTGTCTATACTGAGTATAGTAGTACGAAAGATGACATAAATCACGCTGTCCAGAATTACTTAGAAACTAACTAGCAGGGTCCGAATCAACTATGATACAAGATTATGAAAACTAATGAACATAGAGTAATTCGGATACAGAGGAATACCTCTGTATTTAATCAAATAAATTATTTATTTACCGTTATCCAGTTCCTCTACCACTAACTCTGTGTTTATAGTCTAAGCGAACATAATACGTCCGTGGACAAAATCTAATCAAGGTTAAATCATTAAACATAAAAATAATAATTAACTCATTATAACTCCACGGATGGAATGGTCTCCTCTCATATTGAGAGGGTTAAGGCCATAGTTTGCCATGCTGGCCAATAATAATTGAATAAATAAATAAATGAATTCAACCCCTCACTCCGGGGGTGCCGGGTTCAAATCCATGGCGCTTAAATAATACTCGTAGGTATTTATAAGGCCAAGAAAATGCAGTTGGAAAATACATAAACATATAAGTAATCCAATCACAATAATATCAAGTGTAATATAATAAATAGTACACTAAAGTAATAATATTATTTCTGTTAAGATAAAAAATCTTGTGTTTGAATCAGTCAGTCAATCTTTAGGAAGATTAAAAATGCTTTATATTTTTATTTTATAATCTATGATCCTTCAGAATTATAAAAAGAAGCCTCTAGATATCATCTTTGTTATTGTCTACGTCAAGTTAATATACTGGCAACGAGCCGATTCTCCGGTTAAATTGTTCGCAGTGAATGGCAACACTTAATTGTTGCCGACGATCTTTTATTCAACTCCGAGGAGATACGGAAGAAAAAACACTTCTGATAACACAAAAGATCCGGTCCGGGATAAAAATAATAAGCCGCTGTTAATTTAACTTAGAACTCAGACTGTCAACCTTTTCGAAATCCCCAGTCTCATTATCAAAAAGAAAATGTCGAAGCATTGTCCCCGATATAGTCATTATCATGATTGTCACTGTCAGCCTTTTCATTTTTGCTCTATTTACCACGAGTTGTGTCTCGGAATGACAAGGGTTAAGGTCATAGTCTGCCACGCTGGTCAAATATGGGAATCATATTTTAAATATGGAGTTGTTACGTTAAAGCATTTTGTAAGTGGTGTTTTATAAACGTGTTAACTGTTGTTAGATGGATGCACCAACCTGTAGGTAACAACTGGGTCTTGTCACAGATAGGACTTCTAGTGTTGTTATTTCATATGAATGAATAATTTCGTAGTACCTTCTTTTCCTACCCTATCAATCACACAGCACTAAAACTATTTATTATTATTATTATTATTAAGCCTTTTACTTCCTTGATAGATTACAATGTATAACGATGTAATTTTTATATTATGCATCCCTCCGTAGAGTAAACGCGTCCTCCGTTTTCTCCACTAAGTTCTGTCACTCGCTTAATCAGTCCAATTTATACTGTGCCGTTCATAAAATTTAGGAGAGTCTAAGACTATGTTATTTATCGGCAAAAATAAGCTAATGTCATATCAGTCAAAATCTAGATAATATTCTAATACCGTACGAATCCGGTATTCTTAAAATATGTAACACGTCGTTAAGAATGTAAGCAATTTTTTTACAGAACAAAGGACGTTGTTGAAAGAAAATAATCAATGTGGATATCTCGCACTGTACTACACATAAGTTCGTATTTAATCCGCCACTATTTGTTGTGAGATCCTCACAACAGAGAAGTTAGATCTTACGCGTAACAAATGTAAGCCCGTTTTATTTAATCTGAGCAATTCTTTAAAGCTTAGCTCGTTTAAAAAAACCGATAAAACCACAGAACAAAGAAAACGTAGAAGTTACTTGTTATAACTACACTATACTACATATAGAAAAGGTTCATATCGTTCATATAGTTACTTAGACGATGGTACTTGGAACACCGATGTACATACTACAAAATAAATATGATCATAATGTTGATTCATTTTTACCCCTAAGTCGTTAAGCAGGTTATAAAAACACTGCAATAAAACTCAGTAGTAAAATAGCACCGAAGACTCATAGTAATAAACTAATAATATACTTTAGCTGATGAATAATGTGAAGTCTGCCAACCCGCACTTGGCCAGCGTGGCAGACTATGGCCTTAACCCTCTTAATATGAGAGGAGACCCGT
>DWDT01004301.1:0-11365 GCA_018245595.1 Microceris scylla | reverse complement strand
CATAATAAATATACGTATGTACACTACGTCACCCGATAAAATCACATTAATCAACAATGTCTTATAGCAATAAAGATTCGATCAAAGCAAAAGATCATGTTACTCTAATACATTTTTGATAGTAGTATAACCTCTCCTAGAACCCGAAGCGCCCACATAAAAATTGAATTATTAATATGACGCGTCTTAAAGATACAACATGCCATTTCGTAACCTCACGCTTTTTCAACTGACCTATAAATATCAAAAGGATATATTACACGTTGAAATAATATGAACGAAATGAGATACGTCTAGACATATAAGAATGCGGTCAAGCTTGACATTGGAACTTGAACAAATACCGCATTATATTAGGGACGTGGCAAAACCTGCGTTAAATTGTATTCTTGAAGGCAGCCACGAATTTAATTGATATGGGCTCAAAGGTGTTCTTGGTTGATTAGTGTTTTAGTGCTGCTGGCGATAATGTTATAATTTTAAGCAGGTTCTTTGCGAGTTCGACAGAGAACACCAACTGCTGAATGTCTCCACTCGTACATAGTTGAGGTGCTTCTTCTATATATGTAGGTACATCACTCGCTTTACCCACAAACTAACGATTTTTTTGACAACTTACAAGAATACACCTTGATCCAGACGCCGCTGCCGTATGTTCCCATCGTTGGTGAACTGCTGCACCATCGACTGGTTTACCAAGTGGCCGCCAGAGGCACTGCTATCCGTGGCCCAGCAGTGCCTGTCACCGCTGGCCGACAACGAGATCATCACCAAGATCTCCACGCTGTGCGTCACCATGCACCAGGTCTGTTCTTATATATACACATATATTATAGCAGTGGTAGAGATAGAGAGGTTTACAATTCAGCATCACATTCTGAAGGTCTATGAGATCCTGGTGATCACTTCTATCTTCCCTAAAATTTGTTTTAAGGTTATATATCATAAATGACATATTAAACAGAATGACAAATGGGTCAACGATGATAATTGTTATGATAAAAGGGATCATGATAAATCACCTAAGGAAAAATTCATTCGGAATCCAATTGTTTGCATTGGCACCGGATGCTGTGTGAGCACTGTAAAGTAGAAAGCACTGATCCCATTATTGGTCGTCGCGGCGGCAGGACGTGGACGTGATGACGGACCGGCTATACCAGGAGATGCGGCGCTACTTCTACACGACGCCCAGCAGCTACTTGGACCTGCTCAAGCTGTACCTGGCGCTGCTCGACAACAAACAGCAGCAGATCATCCGCGGCCGCGACCGCATCTCGTGCGGATTGCAGGTGTGTTCCGCCCCCTTCTTTTATTGCTCACTTCACTACTACTACCACTACTCTCATTTTACTTAAGGTTCTCATCCCCGCAGTCCTATTAAAACTTGGTGTTGACCATTATTATTATTATATTGTCACGTCAGCTTTATTATGGGTTAGGCAGTAAATGTAAAAAAAATAATTAAATTTAGAGATAAAAATATTTTACACATGTCGCTACAACTTGTGACAATAATGCAATAGCTGATCTGAACTGCGTGTAAGCTCGTATGTTTGCTGTGTGCAGAAGCTGTACGAGACTTACGACGTGGTCGGCGTGATGGAGCAGCAGGTTCGTGATATGGAGCCGATACTTGCGAAGAAGGCCGAAGAGGTGAATATTAGGTTTAACACAGTTTTTTCATTTCACACACTTTATTTACAGTATTGAACCTATCGCTATATACCGAGCACAGATTCAGACTCCGAATCATATTACTCCTCATAATTTGCATTAAATATTTTTCAAATGCACGGTTCTTTAGCACAGCATTATACGGCTTCTGTAGCGCTTGTTAACGAACTTAATAATGTTCTTTATAAAAACGAATCGAATTAAGTGATACCGTATAAAATTATTGAAAAAATTCCACGACGTAACAGTTAATAAGCTCTCGAGCTCCTTTCATTCAAGAGCAATATCGGAATTAATGTATAAGTTCAGTTCCCTCCGACGTGGCCCCTATTAAAACCTCTCAATACTCGTCCCTTACGTTTTTCCATGCCCTCTAGATCTGTTGTTAAGTAGTTTATATTTTCTCAATATATTTGTACTCGTCTTTAACATTTAATGGACTTTACAACATACAGAATATTAAAGGATTTCTTCAAAACTAATTAATTATACTTTACGAGTATATTTTCAAATTCGAATTATCTTGCTCATGGGTTTGAGCAACATATAGCTTTTCTTGTCTGTTTTGTGTCTCTCTATGCCTTCGGTAACGGTAAAAAATTAGAAATAAATAATCTCTTGGATACGACAGACAGCACTGTTTTATTTAATAGGTTCCGCACATACCACTAAACTATGTATCGTTTAAATAATTGTCATTTATTAAATATTAAATGACAACCAGCGTATTGATTATATTTACCAGTTCCCAGTTCCGCTCCTTTCCTTCCATGACATTAAACCTTTAGGATACGTGATGTCTACTGTTGGACATAGACATCCCGTCATAGGTGCCACTCCTTCCGTTCTCAGCTGTTCCGCATCCACCAGCTTCCCGCGGCCCTCTTCAGATCATCAGACCGTCTGATAGGAGAGCGACTTTAAAAGAAGCGTATACCGAATGACTACTACAATGTCAAACCTATGCATTTCAACTATGTACTGAATATTTAGTGTTAGAATGTGCTTTCCCAGGCGTATACTAAGGCAGCCCTCGTAGCTGCTTGTGCCTACTTCCAGCGATAAAATTCCTTAGCGCGCTACGAGTGTTTTGTTAGCTACGTAGTGCTACGTCAAACAAGAAGATTTTTTAAAATATCAAAGTTGTAATAATTTTTCTTGTCTGAGTGAACATTACTTTTTCTTAGCCACATATCTAAATGGCGATGAATGTATTTTTTTAGATGTGTCGCTTATTAAATAAAAAGTAAAAATTAGGTATAAAGTAGCGACACAGACACATAATATGTAGAGGCACGGTGTTAAGTTATGTAATTAGGGAGTAAATTTGAGAAAAAAAATTTATTCCTTTCTGTGTCAAAAAAAATATTGCTAACCTGCAGCTGACAAAAAATATTTTTAAAAAATTCTAGCGCGATATGACTACTGCTTGTTACTCTTTCTCTACTTCAATGTTGCAAACAATGTTGTATCAGTAACATCTGTTTGCTCGCTCGCATCTCAGCGATTTATAGGTATAAAGCAGGGTTACGAGTCGTCTCAATGCCAGTAGTTGTTTTCCAACATATAAAGTATTCATCGCGTCGCTGTACAGATGCTACGTTTTAAAACACGTTTTAGATCGTTCTAAAAAGCTTTTAAACATTCGTCCTTAAAGAATATGTAACGAATAAACAAAGAAATCCGTTACTGTAGGTTTGTCCGTCGGGTGGTTGGCTTTAATATAAATAATGACTACAGTAAAAACAGACACTGCAGTATTAAGCTCTTAAAAATTCCTTTCCGCAATCCCAAGTATGTCTATGTTTTTGCTAGAAACGTTCAGTTTGTCTACGTGACGGCAAGTTTTAAGCGAATTGTGATAATAATCCACACACAGTGTAATAACCACAAATACTGGTAGAAGATTCTTGTTTCATGCTCATTGTCTCCGAAGTTTCAAGCATGCATATATGAACGTATTAACCTGAGATGACGTTTATCCCGGTTTAAATGTTTCAGCCTTATCTAAACACAGTCAATTCATAGGTACGATAGTATATTTTCTCTTCCTTAAATGACACTGGGGCATCATAGTGCCAACTTTCCTCCATCGAACCACGCACCAAGGAATGAAGTTCCATCCGTAGAGTCTCGATATGTAGTGGTCCTCCACGGTTCGGTTTGCGCGCTCATTTTTACCACAAACGTTTAAAATGTAGAATAAGTTTCCTTCTGAGGTATTCTTGAAGCGCTATGATATGGGGTATTTAATAAAAGCGTGAAAGGAGCTCTCTTACTAAGCCATCAAAACATTGGCGACGCTTCTGGTGTTGCACATGCCCACAGGCGACGGTGACCACTTTCCATCAGGTGGCCTGTCCGCCTGTTTGCTTGCGTTCAATTTATAAAAATAATGCTACGAACATACCCATATTTTGTGGAGACGTTAATACAAGTAAATGTTTTACTTTCAAGAATTACTTTACAGAAATACCACACTTTTATATCAAAAGGCCGTGAAAAGGTCTGAAAAATGTAAATAGTGACAATCTTTTAGAAAATTAAAAACTCGGCGTCACTCCGTATGGACGCTGTCTGTAATTGAAAAATGGTTGTTTACCGCAGAAACTCATTAAACCCAGTAGCCTGAACAGAAACATTCTAATATTACCAGGCATTTTATGTTACAATATAATTATACTGAGCAATGTAACGGGCAACGATTCTAAACAATCACGCCTGTAATCCCCAAAGGGGTAGGCAGAGGAGTGTAGTACACCACTACATTTCACCAGTTATGTTTACGTCCAATGGAATTGGTATTGAGCCTATTATCGTACACCGGGTACAAATCCCGTCTCCGGAACCTTACTAAAAATTCTAATAACTCCAACACATTTTCATTTATACCATGAGTTTGCTTGTTTATGTTTGTTACTCGGTCACGTTTAAAAGTAGTAAGCGAATTCGTGCAAAAATGTTTTAATAAAATTATTTTATGTAGTAAACTAAGTTATAAGCAACCCGACAAATATACATATATGTATGTACATATACTTTAGCTTACTATTTGGCCTATAATGGACTGACTGTAGAATATTAAACTCATTTCTGAAACACTTAGTGCTCAGGTATACTCTACGCTTCAATACGAAATAAACAATATGAATAAACAGTATAACTTAGTACTTTTTTTGCCTTTAGCTTGTATTTTACTAATTTAATGATAAAATGATTATTATTTCAACAATGGTATTCTTATATCATCAATCAATTCATCATCATCAGCCTATTCCCGCCCACAGCTGGACATAGGCCTCTCCAATAGCACGCCACTGAGCTCGATATTCAAGTTATTATTATTCTTATTATGTGGTTATTGATTGTTACTATTTTAATTGGTTTACGTAATAATCGTTATTTTATGATCAACCAACTCAAAAAATATGCAGTATATAAATGTTTGAACCATAGGGTAATAATGTTTCCAGTAATCTCCAACTTGGTTAAATTTTATTAAATGACATTAGTATATTATAATGTTATTTATTAAATATTATCGAACATACAGCAACGTTTAGAACAATTGTTTAATTGTCATACTAAAAATATTGTGCCAGCAGCCGCTTCATCTTTCTTGTGAGTAGTTGGAATTAAAATTACCATATAAATTATTAGCCTCAAAATTCCTATTCTACCTTTTAGAATATTTACCCATTTTTTTCTGTATTTTTCCCATGTTATTATTCGCTAGTTTGTATAAACCCACTTCATCCGTCATTCATTTGTACGGCTACTTTCACACGTAATAAATGGAAAAGTCCATTATGTAGCAAAATATCACAACAAAGTAACGGCAGCAGATTCTCAGATAATTATGTTTAGATATCCGCCGAAGACTATTTCAAAACAATAGCAATTTTCCACCGATTTCAAAGAAGCCGCAAGTTTTGTATCAAGCAATAACATTGTAAGTTAATTACCAACTTCAACGTCTACTGACACAATATGATACCTCGTGTGCTTAATAATAGCTTCGAGCAGAGGAATGTTAAAGGCGCGTAATAACACATCAGATGCACTTTCAATATCCGGCAACGTACTTAGGACGTCTATCACCGGATGCTAATATAGTACGCGGCCCGACTTGCAATTTAGTATAAGGGAATTATATAGCAAATATCCTGCCCTTTACGGTGAATATGAGAGCGACGGAAATTATTTTCAGTAGTAAAGTGTTATTTGTCTCGCTGCTGTAGCCCGCGTGTCTCCTTCCGCTTCGACAATGACATCGTACTTGTTTAATATAGTTGTTACTCGAATTCAATTTTACTAACATGACTATGCTACCACAGGCGATAATACAACGACGGATCCATGTACTTGATACCTGAAGTAGCAAGCAGAGAAAAACATGTTATATTATGAAGTTATCTGTATCTTGGTAAATATCTACCTTTCTTTCCATTGCCTTAACATATATCAAGATATATTTTTTTATGTGAACTTTGCCGTAGAGAGGGAGGCAGTGACTAAGGACATTTACCTGTCGCCATCGTTTGTTATCCTGGCAAATTTCTGTCGCTTCTTCCTAATAGCCTTCGTTATTGTATTTAATACGAACTCCTCTTGCACCAATGTAAATATAGAGATTTTTTAGTAAATAGGGAGGCTATCAGCTGTGTGACGTATAACAAGACCCGTCTGTACATGTGACGTGAAAATATTTACATTTGAGATAATGGATTCAGCTGGGCGCTTGCACACTTATCCGAGGTCAAGGTCTTGCCCAAGGGGATCCCTCGGGGATCTTTCGGGCCCTCTTGTATTCATTCCGCCGATGTCCGATTACGTCACAGTTGTTCCAACAATGTTCGCAAAATATCCCCTATTCCACGTTTCTCCTCATCCCGGCTGAATGGCCACGCTTATGTTACTATTGTCACTTCAAGTCCATTGTGGAGCAGAATACCAGCCAGCATCAAACACTAAATAACTTTGTCCTCCCAGAACTGTCGTGTTTATGGAGTATAAACCCTTTGTTAGGTATCTATTCGCTGTCCATGAAACCTGAGTGAATGTGGTCCAATACCAATCTTGTTCCAAAAACGTTGCTGTACATATATCCCAATAAAACAAATTTATATCTAATTGTTACGTTTAACTCCACTTAAAGGTGCATAAACCACGCCACATGAACGGTTACAGCATTTCTTCTATTTGATCTAAACCAAAAAATATTCTAATTATATAACTTATTTAACTTTGGCCTGCTACGCCTACGGGTTTCACTAACATTGAACTACGCGTTAAATTAAATACATATATTAAATGAATCTATTCGTTTTATAAGCTAGAAAGATGATTGATAACAATGTTTTATAAGGCCTGCTCAAGTTACAAGGTAATGCATACAAAATATTACTCGTATAATAACACGAAGTCAGTATGTATCCAACATACTCGTAAACATTTTTTGTACATACATATGTGTCGCTCACATTTTCCTTACAATTTAAAATATAACGATATAACATTTTATAAAAATAGATTTCCTAATCAGAATAACTTATGAACCCAACTTACAATGTTGCGCTTGCCAAAGGGCCTGGCGCTGGTGGCCAAGCTGCGCGTGGAGCAGCGCGCCGCGGACGAGGTGAAGCAAGCCGTGATGAAGGACGAGGCGGAGGCTAAGGTATGCCCGTTTGAATAGCGTATACTCGTACTCAACCAGAGAGCTTATGGCTGGACATACCTTATGAAAGAGCACAAGGGCCAATACTAGAGAACCCTTTTAACTAGCAGTGGACTGAAACAGGCTGATGATGATGATGATAAATGTCAAATATATAGCTTAAAATATCATTATCAGCCTATTTCCGTCTAGTGCTGGACGGAGACCACTCCAATAGCACGCCACACAACATAATTTACTTAAAGTAACAAAAATATTTTACAAAAAAATGACATGACATACAAAATTCATTCGGCACGATTCACAAACAAGTATAATAATTGAAAACTGATGAGAACTAGCATCTTCTATAATAAGAACAGCTGATGAAAATAAATAGTATAAATATATACATACATAAGTAATATTTGGTCCCGATATACGTAGTGCGTATGCCCGTACTCTCATGTATTTGTCCTGAGTGGAAATCGAATGCACTAACCTCGACTCGGCAATCAGGGTATCTAATCATTTAATCAACAGATCCATTATTTGTATTTTTAACATAATAACATTTATTTCATAGATCACAGGACTCAAAATACTTGTAAAACTTTTAAAGGGGTCTTTCAAGTTTATGTAAATCGCTCGAAAACTAACCGTTATAATTAAACAAAATAAGATAAAAACGTTAGTTTAATTCGGTTCCAATGTGAAGTCGCAGGTCCCAATGTACGAGTAGTATGCGAGGCCGAGCGACGGACGCCGCCCTGTCGCACATAATTAAAACTAAATGTACTACGGTTATATTTGGGATTAAATTCCACCGTTTCACTTTGTTCTCGTTTGTAATTTTTTGAGCATTTTGCCAATAACGCTTCCAATTTGTGAATAAAATTTATGATTAAAGTCACTAATGCCTTCAAGGGTTTTATTAGTCCTTTCAAATACAATTTACTTATGTACTTTGAATACAATGAATGAATTAGTTAATATAAAGAATATAAGAATAGAATATGAGTTACAATTTTCGTAATGCATACATGCTTCATACAAGAATGTATTATTTATCCAAAATCGTGCTCGAAGCAATATATTATAGTAATTATTATATACAATCTTAATCAAACTGTTACTTTAGTAGTTTAGTAACTTAATCAAACTGTTAGTTAAGTACGTAATAAATTGCTTATTAAAGGAAAAACCTTTGAAGAATACTGAAGGTATAGATAATTTGTTGGATTACTGAAGGTATAGATAATTGTTACTGAAGGTATAGATAATTGTTAAGAATTCAGCCCCTCTCTTCGGGGGTGCCGGGTTCAAACCCACGGCGCGCACCTCTTTACAAAAAATGCGTTTTAAGTTTAAATATCACTTGCTTATCATCTTAGAAAAAAAAAAAATTTCTAAGGTGTGTGAAAGTCTGTCAACCCGCACTTGGCCAGCGTGGCAGACTATGGCCTTAACCCTCTCAATATTAGAGGAAACCCGTACTCCAGCAGTGGAATTGTAATGGGTTGCAAAAAAAAAATAGGTAATTTGTACATATACTCGGTTTAGCAATGTTAAATATTTTAATATTTTATTTTGTTTTTTAAAATATTAGTATATATTATTGTCGCCAATATATAGTACTAAAGTAAAATTGCCTAAATGAAAGTTAACGATTACGAAAATGAACAATAATGCTATCTAGTGGCGAGTAGCGGTACTAGTAGCTTTGAAGTTATAGCATCATAGTTATATTAATACATATAACAACTAAAAGCTTCTAGCGAATTGTGTACTTGTATACGTATCACAACTGTCTACGAAGCCTTACTCGGTCAGTGGGGCAGCCTACGTACTTAACCCTCGCATTCTGAGAGGACACCTTTGCTCAGCTGTGTGTCCAGTGCAGCAGCAAAAAACTTGTTGATTGTGTATTATTATACATAGTGAAATTATTAAAAAAAAACAACTGTTGTATGTAGGTACGAATGGTCGATGTACATCAAAGCAGCATACACACTTATATACAAGTAAATTAATATCGAATACTTCTGCCGTCCTAGTAGAATAGTTGCGGTTGAAATTTGACGTTATTTCAATTCGACGTTGATTATTTTCTTAGCCTATAGTTATATATTTATTATCATTAAATATTTATTCTTAATATTTCCTATAACTATTGTGTATTATAATTATTTTTGTTATTTATCTTATACAATATTTATTTTCATACACCCCTGCTCCGTATCCGATTTTTGATATTATTGATTCCTATCCAAAGGTTCTCTGGTAGAGATCGCTTGTTAGCGATAACACCGCCTTTTGTGTGCCTTGTCATTGTCTTGCCATTGTCTTGGTGTATGGTGTGTTGTATTGTTAATTTATACAATTGTTAAATACGAACATATTTAACTATTCCATTGTGGGACTTAAACGTAACTGGTGAAACGTGGAAGTGTACTACACTCCTCTATCTACCCCTTCGGGGATTACAGGCGTTGATGTTACTTATTTTTACGTTAAATATGAAAGTTTTGTTATGTCAAACCGTGTATCTCTATATGTATTTGTTTTGTGACTACATTCTGACCATACACTAATTATGTGTTATTAAATAAATCTCAATATTCTTTAAAAAAAAACTCAAACATTGTCTTTCACATACACATATTTTTATAACTTATTTTCATAATTAATCTGGTAATTTAAAGTCTGCGAAACACAAAGGGCGTACGTAACGCCTAGGGGCCGTCGCTGTCCACTATTTTAAGCTTTGCTTTGTATGACTCTCAAAGTTGTATAAACGCTAGCACGGAATTGAATTTGAAATTTTGTTGTTGAAAAAGCGAAATGACGCAGAAGGCATGTCTATTCTTAGCGAGTTTGTTCTTTTTTCCTCAGCGAGTTACGTACTCAATTCCCCTCTTAGTATAAATTATTTCAAAATATTACACTTTGAATGCTTCATCTGACGCACTTGACTCAACTCGCAAAACACGCAGGGGTGACTGGGAGAGATTGGATCCGCAGAGCTGCTGCTACATAATATTTTATTTAGGACGGACTAAATACTCGTATACTCAATTTAGTAGTAATTTTCTCTTAATAATATTCTAAATAAAGGTAAGAAGTGTTAGTTATATAATACATTAACCGTTATAGACAAGTTTCTAAATGTAAAAAACCCCGCCAGGACGTGATGATATAATGACAATACAAATATTGAATCGTTTAAAATTACACAATTGAAAATGCGTTTATAAGGGTTTAGTGGCTACATTAAAATAATATTGTGGGGCGGCGGCGCATACCGCATGAAAGTATACACGGTATTCGCACATTAATGAAAACTTTGGCACAAATGTAATCAACGGATTTATATCAAGCAGCATCCGATATAATTAACAGTTCAATAAATTTCTGCGCGAACCCTATATCTGGAGCACTTCGTTGCAAATTTAACATGAAGCAATGAAAATATTACATTATATACATACATATAACAATAGATAATTAACTCGGTGCTCTCTGCCTACTCTGTAAGAGACTTAGTGTGATGATATAATATTAATAATAACGAGGAAATATATTTTTAAATTTTTAATCAAAAGTAGTCGCAATTGACCGAAAAAAAACAACGAAGTGAATTTTTATAGGCTCCTTACTACGTTCGTGAACAACATGGTGACAAATTTGCTATTCAGATAGGTGATTTAATATAAAGCCGCGTTGAATGTCGTTTACATGTACCGTGTGGTGATTTATATGAAGGAGGTCAAGGTGATCCAGCGAATCCATTACGCAATCAGTCCGAGTGATTCGCAATTCTCAAAACGGTCGCAGAGGTCTGCTGCTTGAGAAAAATTAAAGCCTAAAGACTCTTTTCATATAACATTATCTTTTCACCTTTTATCTTTCGTGCTTACGAATGCTTGTGAATAAAATCTATATATTAATACGCGATGCCAAAACTTTGGACCCCTTTTTACGAAAATTGCGCGGACGCAGGAGCATAAAATTTGGCACACTTATAGTTTA
>DWDT01004300.1:0-11366 GCA_018245595.1 Microceris scylla | reverse complement strand
CGGGCATAAACTTCCTTTTGAGGGAGGCCTATGTCCAGCAGTGGACTGAGATAGGCTGATGATGATGATGATAATGATAATGTTTGTCCCTCTGTTTACAACATCGTTATCATGAGATCCACACATATTGTAATAACCGTCTTAAGAAAGTAAAATGAAATCGATCTGCAAGATATCGCGCACAATACATATATTATGTTACCGTAATGTTACCATAAGTAAACACAGGTATAAACTAAGCTATACGTACAACATCAAGTTGTGCTTGCTCTAAACATTTACAAACGTAGGAACAAGTGTGAAGTTATCTGAAGTATGGGAATGGTTGCTCTGATAAGCGTCCGCGCTTCGGTGATTACCATAAATTCGATTAGGTCCGACGCTGCCTATCGCGCGGATTCAAGACATTATGATCACACTGGATACTTCAGTGAATAAAGAAATTGTTGTTTTTAAAAATAGCTTTTTTTTATACTAACATGTTAGGTTTTACTATAATATCACCTGCTGGTAAATAGGTTGTAGCCTAGGTCGTAGCACGCTTACCAAGAGAGTGCCTATTCGTTCCATTCTTCGATAGTTCTATGTTGTACGACTCGGGAATAATATACGCCGGCAAGAAATTTAACAATTTCAGTTTGTGGACCATTGATGTTAAGATGTTATTCAGGTTATATTTTCAATAGTTATATTGAATATTGACTACCACTTTGGTCGAGTGGTTGCAAGTGCGACTGCCGATCGGGAGGTCCTGGGTTCAAATCCCGGGTCGGGTACTATTGGATTCTTCTAATTTAGAATTTCTAGTAGTGACTCCGAATCTGGAAATGTGTGCCCGGTGTATCGCAATAGGCTCACCACCTATTACATTGTCGGACTTAAACGTAACTGATGAAACGGGACGGTGTACTACACTCCTCTGCCTACCTTCTCGGGGATTACAGGCGTGATGTTACGTTTACCATTATTTTTAAATCGAAATAAGTTTTTTTTTATATATTTAACCTACCAGACAGACGGGCCAACTGAAGGTACGTTTGCATTTGGAAAATCCAAGGAATGGAACGTTACCGGTTTTGAGCGAGGGCTCTATTTGGGCATTTCTTGAAAAGCTACAAGTCAAAGTTGAATAGCCACACGTCGTACACTTCAGTTTTATTCGCAATTACGTATTGATATTCGTGATCGTGTATTAATACGATCTTGTACAACGAAGTCAATAAATCTAGGAAGCCGAATTAAGTTTGCCGGAAATGTAAAGCGTTATCAAGTCTACCACTATGGGAAATAGGCGTGATTTTATGTATTTCCTTTAACATGACCTTTTCACGCTGTTACTATCATGTAGATATGATATGCAATTGTTGCTAGAACACTGTATAATATATCGTCTCTATCGCTCTATAACATAATTATAGAAAATGAAATTATAACATTTGCAAACACATGAGCTCACATCATCAGCCTGTTATATCCACTGCTGAACATAGGCGTCCTCTGAGGGGTCTTTGCCCATAATCCCAACTATGGATTTGCGGGGTAGAAGGAAGTTAAAATTTTAATTTTTTCGTATAAACACATAATCGATTACACCTAATGTTACCATTTTTCACAAATCGATTTTACGAATCGATTCGTACGATGCATTTATTTTTTTAATGAAACCCTGAATCGGATTAATGGAATATACATATATAATTTTATCAACGAAACAATTATGGAGCTCGTTAAGGTTATAGGCCATAGTAATTGACGCGGCTCAGGTCGTTCATATATAAACACATAGAGTTCATTTTCCTTAAGCTTTTATTATTATTTTAGACTTCATTGACTGGGCCGGGCGCCCGCTTGTCGCAATTGTGACTGGTTCTTCTTGTTCCATATGTCTATATTTCAACTCTTATATATGTATATGTATGTTTATTTCCAGTGTTTCTGATTAAAATGCAAGCAACGCAGAGGCCGTTTGCATTGTCGAACCAATTTGTATGTACCATAAACATAAAAATCTTACAAATCATTCACGGCCGCCATATTGGGCATTTTTGTACGAAGCCGACCCGGCTTTATGCGTTAAGTGTTCGAAAACTTCATATTGAGACAGTTTTACGATGTGCGGACAGTTTTAAAGATAGCGGACACCTTATCAGGAACAATTCGGATGAATTTATAGGATTTTTACGAACTCATTTTATGTCCTATACGTCCGATACGTCCGTGCCGTGTAGTGTTCTATTTTAGTTATACATTTCACTCTAACGCTATTTCTCCATATAATTTGTTTATTAGTCTTATAAAAAGTGTCTCTAATAGAAAACAGTGGCCGTGAGCCAAGTTACTAAATAAAAATATCGCATATAATTTATTGTTGATCATTCTACGAATGCCTGTGGAATGAACATATTGTACAATTGCACCTCGTAAAATTATGTTTTAGAAAATATTTTCGCGGGCATGAGTCGTCTGCGAGGTACGGAATTAGACGGGACGCGATGCATAACATTTTGTTTGTAACAACGCCCGATCACATTTATATGTTGTTTCAGACTAGATTTCCACGAAAAGCGAATTGGCTATCATCATTTTCTGTTATAAACGTCGTAACAGTGTATGTTCGAGTGTTATGAAAGGATGTTCGTAAATTTTAAACAACATAATTACGTTTGAAGTACGCATTCTTGGTATTCTAGAAGACGCCAGTATCCGAAGCCCCCGCGGTGTGAACGCGGGAAGCCGTTGTGGAGGCGAGATAAGCAGACGACACGAAATCAGCTTCGTCTATTACGCGTAAGTCTATAGCAGTGTATTCAATTTCTTCCTAATATGTAAATTTTGAAAAAAGACGTCAATTTTTATGTATTATAATATATGTAGTATAAAATATAGTTACTTCATCTAGAGTAACCATTGTAATTTCAATTATTCGATTCCTTTTACTTTTGTCATGGGCATTCCACGTTTAGTTTATTATCCATTTCAAATTCCTTTTAATTTATTTATATCGTACTAGCTGTGCCCGCGCCTTCGTTCGCATGGGAATCAAAACTTTATCTAAAATTATAGTAGCCTAAGTTACTCCTTATTACATCAGCTGTCTGTCAATGAAAGTCCCGTCAAAATCGGTCTAACCGTTCTAGAGATTAGCCATAACAAACAGACTGACACACAACCAGACAAAAATAGTAAAAAATGTTATTTTGGTATAGATATGCACCGTGTGCATATGCATTTAATAAAAATCGGTTATGTTAAGATTACAAACAGACACTCCAATTTTATTTATTTGTATAAAGTATATAAGAAAATTTGATTGAAGCAAAAAATCTCCTCTATGTCATTGGAAAAGAAATTTACATTAGTTGTTTTTGTGCCAATAAAATAAACTGAGATACCGCAGCTATTTCCGTTTGTGATTAAAACTAAACCTGCCGGTTCAAACTGACAGGAGACAGGACATTAAATGATATGTATATTTGCAATGCAACTTTATTATCTCTAGCATTAATGCCGATGCGTTTTATCAATAAGGAGAACGAAATGTTACGTGATAATTGACGTGGTGCTGTTTAATATTCTCAGTCGCAATACACGCGTGTGTTTCCTGGTGAAAATAAACAATCAATCGCAACATTATGTGTTCATAGATACGCCTACACAAATCAAATGCCGCCTTACCAGCCCAACAGAGTTATCAATCAGACGACAAGAATGCAAATTTTAATTGTGGCCAGGCCGGGTCGATGTCGCACGATATTATGATCGCAATTTATTTGCGCGACGACGACATGCGCGCGGCGCGGGGTGGCGCGGGGTGGCGCGGGGCGGCGCGGGGCGGCGCGGGGCGGGGCGCGCGCAGCCGCACGCACTGCACCGGGGAGGGAGACCACCGCCAATTATGAATAAACTAGCTTTACTACTATGTTAATAAGACTTGAGATTTTTCCTAAGCGATTTCACCAGGCGAGAACACTCATTAATGGTATTGTGGCTCCGTTATCGTGCCTCGTAGAAAGCCCTCGACGATAACCTATACCTACGCGGGGACGAGAGTCGCGCCGTGTTTCTATTTACCTGTGAGTTATATTTAATGCAAATATTATTTTATTGCCGAAGTATCGCGGGACGAGGTTGGAACGGAACTGGTGTGCGCGCGCGTAGAGGCGCCCGCGGCGATACGCAGCAGTTCCAGTAACGATGATAAACGCCCGCACCGATGCCAATGCATCAGATCGGTTCGCCGCTCCCACACGCGCTGTTCGCCGCATTTGAATGCAACTCGTCCGTAATATTATGACATCGCCACCTGAAGCGCGTACACGTCGCGAGTTAAACTTTACGCCGGCCGAAGGTTTCGGTGTGGTCCGATAGGGCGAAGCGGAACGCGCCGAGACGTGCGTGGGCACGACCTCGTTTCCTGGGCTAAATATAATTTCACTTGATCATTTAATTATATGGAGATTAATGGGCGAGCAGAGATGCCAACATTCACGTTAATAAAATGTACAATATGGCGTGAAACATTTACTATTGAGGCGCCTCGCGACGCAGCGTCGGCGGTGCGGTCGTCGTCTGTGAATGTTGTTTATATTGTGATACACGAGTACGTTCGCTTTACTATAGACGCTTAGCCGAGCGAGCATCGCGTCACCAAACTCGAGATAAAAAAAATTGCACGATTTTACACGGCTTAATACGTGTTAGTGAACTTTCGTCCGATAAAAATCTTGTACGAGCGGAAAATAAAGAATACAATGCTCCCTGAACATCATCAATAATAATAATAATAATAATAATACAATCAATAAATCAATCATAGTGTCACATGAAATAAAACAACACAAGTAGCCGCGTGCTGTCATTTATCACATAGAAATGTGCACGAAACAGACACTCGTGCATAAATAATGGGTACTTTGAAAAATCTTCTAGACGCCCCTAGCAGTGGCGCCACGGTGCGATAAACTCAATAAAAGCATATGACTGTAAATCAAATGGATCTTAATTTAGTACTTTATCGCGACAAACAGAGATTGATAAGGCACTATCAATTGACAAAGTTTTATAATTGCAATAAAACACTAACGGTATCATTTATCATACAATTTGCATTTTGATACATCACAGATCGCACACAGAAGCTGGATACGGCAAGTGGAAGATATGACACGGTCGTGCCAATTATGGGAAGCCTATATCCAGCAGTGGACTGGGACGAAATGACGTTAATGATACTGGAGATGATGATAATTATAACATAGATATATGTATATTTTTTACACAAAAGAGTGTAACGACCGAACGGCTGCGGTCACCAGAGACATAGACATTTATTTAAATCAAAGACAAAATAATAACCCATTTAGCCTACTTACTTCCAATGATTAATAAATTTAAAGGCTTTTTATATTTTCCTAGGTTTTTAGTTGGTACTGAAATACAGCATCACTCAAAAACGATATGTTGTAATGTTAGAAAAATAAACATTTAATTAAGCGCCATTAATCGTTTTTTTTATGGCTACATCGTCAGCTAGAACAAAACCAGCCAGCATAATATGAGACCTAAAAACAGTGCACAATATGAAAATATGTATGCTATCAAAATATACTTCTAATTATCTACTTAGAGGTTATATTCTACTTATGGATATAATCTAATCATCCCAAAGTCTACACATTTAAAAACAGATAAATTATTTGTAAATTTTTTACATGTTTATAATTTATTGAAAATACCCACCCGGAAAATTACTAGACAAACCACTTAGCGACACACAAACCGACAGTTACCACTAAACTATTTATATACATAACACCTGAATACATAATAATGAAGACTATTATTCCGAGTTACAGCAAACATTTACCTGTTACATAACTTCTTAGCATAATATCTATTAATATTGCTGATATAATCATTTACCTACTGGCAATGTTTAGTTTGACTATTCATTACACTTATCACTGAATATTACAGTCGCCGCTGAAATTTATTGAAATAATGATTTTATTGTAATGTAATGGCAAATTTATTCAACACTAATTCACCATTGTAATGTTCGTGCGCATATCATTCATGTTACAGTTCTAATGTCGTCAATTGAATAATCATAAGGAAAGTCTTATAAAAGGTTGTAGTACTCTTCAAATAAATAACTAAAATGTTAAGCTAATAAATTAAAATATGAGCAAGAAACCAGATCATCATCTGAATGATATATATCGTCATTTTTTGTTACTTTTATATTCAAATATTAATTCGATGAAACCAGCGATTTTTAAGTGAGCTAATAAAATATATACATATAAGTATGAACAAAAATAATATGTGCTCTTGTACCTGTAAATTAAATAATATATATACCAAACGATACGAAAAATATCAATAGCGATGACCGAACAGCACTCAACATATTCGTAAATATACATATTACGAGACACACTATACAAACAGCCACTAAACGATACTAAAACCAAATCTCCTCTAGTGAAACCAAACGAACACAAAACAGCCATTATTTAAACATCTAAAACCGCAATCTAAAGGCAATTGTTTACAAATCAAACATAAAAAGGGAAAACGAAAATAGCAAAACATAAAGACGTTGTTTTATATGTATATATAGATGTTTAAGAAGCGTGCCATAATGA
The DNA here is from genome assembly GCA_018245595.1 of Microceris scylla. Classification (NCBI taxonomy): domain Eukaryota; kingdom Metazoa; phylum Arthropoda; class Insecta; order Lepidoptera; family Hesperiidae; genus Microceris; species Microceris scylla. The sequence continues at coordinate 4,716 of DWDT01004300.1, read as the reverse complement.
AAGCGTGGCCGCACTAAAAGGGTTATTTATACCTGTTTGGTGACAGACCGCCTCTGCGCCTCTAACCGACCTAATTAAAATTTAAATTTGGAACCATATTTTGGTACCTCTAACATGTAAATAGTGTATTTTATAACTGGCAATACATACATAACATGTTTTACCCATAAATAATAGAATATTTTTTATCTGTCACTACATACATGTAATTACGTACGCGCGAAAATGAGTAAATAGAATATTTTTTTTATCTGTCTATATACATTTTTATGTCCTATGCCTACCACCTGTTAGGGACTTTAAATAAATATATAATGATGCCTTTTATGCCTTTATGTACATATGTGTATAAGCATCTTACATTGTGGTATCTGGTCCCAATTTCAATAGAGCACGGGTCGATCATAAATTTCAAAGTCATGAATTAAAAATTACGACAAGATTTCTTGCACAATTAATATAATTTTCGGATTTAAAAAAAATGCTAATTCACAGTAAATTCGCAAAACATACTATTTCAGATGTCGTTAGAAAATATAATTGTTGCTACGAAATTTTGTTTTCAAACAGTCATACTATGGTATGTGCCACAACGTTTCCATTTACACCAGGTATTGTGGTAAGCTGCAAATATAGGTCAAGCTGAAGACTCCAAACCCAAAATAATAAGGTTCTTTACCAAGTCGCAACGACCTTTTTTAACCATATAAATTAACAAAGAACTGGTACGGTGAATTTTCTGAATAATAAAAATATTGATAAGCTCCTTCTTCTATATAACTTTATCTTTAATAGAGGAAAGTATTATTTTCGCTCAAATTATTTTATTCTAATAAACTAACAATAACAATAACACACATAATATTCCACATACAATATTTACTTTAGAGCTTTTCATACATATAGAAAATCTGTGAGGAAACAAACACAATCTTCAACGTTAGAATGTATATACGGTTCCCATATGTGTTGATACGTGAAGTACATAGCGCAGGATCACTGGCAAGTGCATTTAACTTATCGGCGGGCGAGCGTGGCACGACAGCCTTTACAGTTCACTGGGCGCCGAGAGCCCGGGACACACAGAACAGAGTTCATTGAGCATAGCGATACTTCCATTAAACTAAGCACTTTATAAATAGCAATATCCACACCCTACGCACATACAGCATATATATTTAAAGTTATCTACGTATCTTCACCCCTGGTTACTTACTGGGTGGACATAGAGCAAAGTGCCAGATTTCTGACCTTGCACATTTGTGCTTTTATCTATCAATCTCTTCATACAAACATGCGATTTCGAAGACTTGTGACTCGCAGCGACCAGCACCTGGCCTATTTGGTCTAGATAGGTAATATATATTTGTATATACTGTATGTATTTGTATACTCGTTATTTGAGAGTGTTTTTACTGATTGTAACTAGAATCGTATCTATTCGTTCCATCTGTGTTACGACGTCCATTGTGATCGTGCGAATGTTCTCGAATATCTGTTAGGTAAATGGTTATTTTGACTTTGTGAAATGTAAATGTGTGTATTGTCTTTGGAGCGGCTAATAAAATAATGAAAGCACGGCCGTAGTAATATGCAATGAGATTGTAATTTTGTCAAAATTAATTAGGAGTGATTGATAAAGCTTCATTATTTTTATTACAATGTCAAACCAAATTCATTACGGAGCAGGCAGACAGCAGAAAAAAATAATAGCGGAAAAAAATTACAAAATTATTTATTGTAGTAAATAAATAAACGTAGTTCGCTTAATTTATCAATTGGACGGTTATGCGTAAACATAATTTTTAATCGAAATTATTTTTTTCATGAAAATAATAATACCGGTAACCAGACCTCCAAAACCAATCTCATATAGTAGACCCATGTGAGGTACATAAGCGTTACTGGCGTTAACGTGTGATATTATGTTATCACGCAATTTGCTTTACAGGAAAGGTACAGAGCACTAGTGCCAAATATCTCTAACCTCAGATAGAGTAAAGCTTCATTGTAAACCAAAAATTTTATAAATCTAACAAATAAATATGAAACACCCTCGCTTTCCAGTTTCGTTCACAGGACAAAAAAAATGGTTTTTAACGATGCAAAAATTCCATGATAGGTGATATGGGGAATGTGTCAGATTCGCAATAAGCGCATCGGATTATGCATGCGCGCGCGCGGGCGGCCCTGAGCTATCGCGCATTGTATTCAAATAGCGCGCCACTACGCGACCGGCGCGCTCCGCCGCGTCTGCTTTGCCTACGACCGACACACCCTTTATCACACCACCAATTCTAACACGCTTCACGTTTGACGGCTTGTACAGTCTAAAGTCAACCGAACCCTTTCTAACACTACTAATTCTAATACGCTTCAAGTTTGACAGTTTCTAAAATCTATCGTCAACCGATTCTTTATGATACTATTATATCAATTCTTACACACTTTACGTTTTACAGTCTGTAAAGTCTAAAGGTAACTAAATTCTAACACACTACCAATTCTAACACGTTTCACGTATGACGATTGAAAAAGTCTATGGAATTACACGCCGCTGATGAAATCCCAAATATTTATCTATGAATTAATTTATTTATTTATCTATTTTAATTCTTTATTATAATTTTAAAGTAAAGTTGTAAAAAAGGGGCAATCTTGAGTGGATAATAGCAGTAAAAAGTGTTCCTAATTAAGTTTCTGTTTGAACATGATTAAGAAAGACTAAACGAAATAAATTATTACTAATAAAGCTATAAAGCTTGCATAATCAAAAATTACCCACGTTCAACCAACAATTATAGCCACATCATTGATTGTCTTAACGACGCAACCCGACCGACTGTACATATGTAGAGACGCACATAATAAACGATAACCCGAAGATTTATTATCAATTGACTACCAATTGGGATTAATAACGTTGAGCAACTCCTTATTTATTGATTTGGTGCCTACATTATTCTTCCATTGAATGTTATGATTGAGTTCCAAGGCTACATTCCGCGGGCGGTCTCCGGGCGACGCGGCGTCGATTCGCGGCAGCATATTACAATAAACTCAGTTACAGTACTAACTAGCTAACAGGAACGTCGGCATAAACATGTCCGGTGTAAAGATAAACTCACTATTGAATTGTTGGTGATATTAGCGAGTGTTACGCTGCTCGGTGGAGCCATGACGGCCTAGGGCTGCTTAGGTTACATAAGTGCAGTTAAGTATTTCTTTATTCGCGTATTTTGATATTGTATGTATATGTATTATTTATCATCAAGTTATTGTAGTTGATAGAATAAATGTCTTTAATAGATCTGTATTCACTTTTTTGATAATAAATATCCTGGAACACGCCCTTCTGATCCCAAAGTAGGCCTGAAGAGAGCATGTATTATAGTAAGGAGGACATACATATGGTAAAACTGACAAACTACATCAAATTTTTACACCTACACACAGAACAAATTATTTTTATTTAACATATCTTGGGAGATAATAGAACCCACACCCCGGCGTAGCTGTCAGGTTCACTAACCACTGGATCAACGGGTCAATAAATTGCAAACATTTAATATTCACGAGGATAAGAAAATTGCTTCTTTATCGACACTATCCCGATTTCAGCCACCGTACACAGAGTACGCCCACTCACCCCGCCTCGCTGCCTATTTATCACCATTGACGCCAGCCGAAAGGATAACTGGAGGTCACTAAGTGATAATACTATACTTGGTCACTGACTATTATTTAATACCGCAGTGCACTGCCTTGCAAAGATAGTCACAAAGTTTTATCAAAATAAATTCCTTTAATTAAACCGACTATTAAATACTATTACCGAGTAATATTAGACATATAAAAGAGCAGAACCGACGAGATTTTTAAAGAGAAAAACCGTCGATACCCTCTCAATAAGTTAGTGCCTTCTTAATCAATTCAATGGTCTCCATATTTCTCAAATAGCACTATCAATATCGAATCGCAGTTTCATCGGCGAGTCAAAACGAGCAAAAGATAAGTAACAGCTCTTTATTAAGGCGTTCCGCGGAGACGAAATTAATCATTGCAGTAATAATATCCTAGAGAACGCGTAGGGCGGGTTTATTTGCGAAGGCCCAGCGCGGAGCACTGACACCACGACGCGCAGAGTTGACGTCCTCGACGAAGACGCGATATAGGTTTCAGTAAGCAAAAACGTGTAGACAATGGACAACCAAGTGTTGTGCTCCGGTGGTGGTGGAAGCAGCCAACTGTCCGATGCCTATTTGGGATGAGGAGCTCCCTATTTGGAAGGCTGTGCTCCGAGTCAGATCGATATCGTAACGCGGCGATCCCACCGCCGTCAAGCGGCCGTCATCCGATCAACGGATGCTTTTATGAATATTTTTATACCGCTAGCCTCTAGCGCGTTAAATGCAAAATGCATGGAGCGACGCGGAAATTTAAATAGCTCTTGCAGCTTTCTAGATTTAATATTTTTACATCCATATCGGGTTCTTTGGCTTATATATAAATTGCACGATACATTTTATAATGGGTAAAAAACATTTCGTTGTGTAATTTTGTAAAAATGTTTCGTAAAAAAATCAAAGCTGAACAAAAAAAATTGGTTTATATTTAAAAATTAAAATTAACAAAAATTAAAATTAAAAATATTTATTCGTAACAAACACGTATACAAATGCCAGTGCAAGGGCTCTGTACTGGGCTCAAGGCCTG
>DWDT01004299.1:0-11367 GCA_018245595.1 Microceris scylla | reverse complement strand
CGGGAGAGAATGAATTACTTTTTGCCCCGATATCGGGGACGAAAATCGAACTTTTCATCGAGGTATGAAAAAAAAATTTTAAGTTCATGATCTTCGATAATCGGACGAGTATTTTGTAAAATGAACTGCTTAAAAAGAAACAGCGTAATCTACCATTATGGTTTCCAATATGTCTATTGCATCCATATATTGAAAACAGGAAAGAAATATTCTGTGGATCAAAATACAATAAGCGACAAATAACCTTAATATCCGTGGATACGATTTATCCGTGGTAAATTATAGCCATTCGTGGGAATTCGATGTTGTTAAGAGAATTCCTTTTTTTCTTTGAAGAAATAATGTTATGTTGTTGTAATATTCGCTCTATTAATACATATACATATTATGTACATCTAGTAACATCATCATCATTATGAATATGGACCGTTTTATCATTCCGCTCTTAGATACGGGTTTCTGAGAATGACAGTCTGACACACACATAAGGGGGGTCTTACGGCGGCCTTATTCAGCGGTTCGGCGATACTGTATCGCTGCTTTTGGCTTTTAGTAGCGTTTGAAATGCGCGACAGATGCGATTCAGTAACGCTACTGCGTCCCTAAGAGACGGGAGCGCTGCAGCGTCAACGGCTTTGAAGGCGCAGTAGTGATTTTGTAGCGTGACTGTCGTGATGTCAACGCGTGCGACGTAGGGGCAAGTACACGAGCTGTGAAAAGCCACGCGAGTGCATCGTGTTTTTCGTGCAACTTTGTCGTTACTGTACCGGTGCCAAACTTCACCTTGGGCGACCACCCGTGCGAATGTTTGCACACGCTTTAGATATCATTATGGGGAACTCTAATATGTGCAAGTTGTAAAATATAGATTGTATCAAATATTTTGTATATAAATTGTTGTAGAAATAATTTTTCGTGAATTTTTATTAGTACCTATTATTATCGGTAAACACGTTTTGAAAAATGAAGTTTCGAAATCTAGTTCGACATTTCAACTAGACATATTATTGTAAAAGTTTACGAGAAACCATTTCTCATCCTGTTTATTCAGCCAAGTTCGACTCATCCTGTGTTATTATTCTTCACGGAGCTCTGGAAAATCAATTAAAAGTTGTCTGTCGGCTTCCTATTACCGTTATACACAATGATTGCTCCACTCAACTGATTTAGGTCGCAGGATTCGAAGAACAAGATTATTTTTTTTAGAATTAATTAAATTTTTAAGGCAACCTTTTTTTAATAATTGTTTTTAAAAGGTGTGTACCTATTAGTGCTGCATCTCCAGATAAATCGATTTACTAGTCTACTGTGAATAGGAAAACATGTGTGGTATTCCTTTAATTTTTGGTTGTCCATCAATTGAAACCTCATATAAAAAGTGTAATAGTCAGTAAAATAGCGAATATAATAACAACTATTTATATAGTGACTGCCTCGTTGGTCGTGTTGGTTGCAAGTGCGACGGCCAATCGGGAGGTCCCGGGTTCGATTCCCGGGTCGAACAATAAAAAATTTTCTAATTTAGAATATCTAGTAGTGACTCGGAGTCTGGATACGTGCCCGATGCATGGCAATAGGCTCACCGCCTATTCCATAGTGGGAACTAAACGTAACCGGTGAAACGTGGGATTGTTCTGCATTCCTCTGCCTACCTCTTCGGGGATTACAGGCGCGAAGTTACGTTATTTATATAATATACGATGGGTATGTATTTAATGAAATATTAAAGACGAGTGTTCGTGAATACGATTTGATGCGACGTTCGTGCAATTTCATGTGACGTTCTTTATTACATTATTCAATTAGTTGCCATTAAAAATGCCAGTGAAAATGAGTGTGTCGTCAAATCTTAATACAAAAACGAAGGGATGATCAGCTATAAATGGTATTGGAGGAGCGGGCACTGCAGTAGCTGTTGCGCCTATAGCAGCTGATAGAAAACATTACTCATTATAAAATAGACTAAAATAAAGAACATTGTAATACAACAATTTAATATATATTTACACACATATTTATTATAATAAATAATATAAGAACTTTGCTGTTAATGATATATCAACAAGTTTCAATAAGGTGTTTGCGCGACATCACATCACATATTGTACTTAAAAAATTGTTTAATTAATTTCCAGAATATACGCCACAGAAAATTGGAGTTTTATTGAACGTTAAGAAATAAACGAAGGGATGGTCAGCGAAGAACGGTAATGGAGCCGCAGGCATCGCGGAACTTCTAACGCCTATAACAGCTGAAAGGAAACATTGCCGGTTGTACAATAGAAATATTAATATAGGCGAAAATTTTGTATCATCTATATATTTCATATTAACGTACATACATTTAATGATATACAATAAATAAAATCATAAACTTCAATGTTGTTTGTCCACGAATATGATTTAATACGACGTTCGTCCGATTTCACGTTATATTCAATACATTGTTATTTCATTAATTGCCATAAAATACGCCAGTGAAAATGGGAGTGTCGTGGAACGTTAATCGATAAATGAAAGGGTGATCGGCTACAAACGGTACTGGAGGTGCAGTCAACACAGCGCTTGTTGCCGCTATCACAAGAGCTGAAAGGAAATATCACCTGTTGTACAGCAGAGAGAGTGAAATAACGGAAACTTTCAAACAAATATTTAATTTATATTTACATACGAGTACATACAAAAGCAGTGCCTAGTGGTTAAGAATTCAGCTAGTGGTTAAGGTTCAAATCCATGGCGCGCACCTCTTTACAACAGTGCGTTTTAAATTTAAATATCACTTGCTAACAGTGAAGGAAAAACATCGTGAGGAAACCTACACATCTTAGAAATTATAAAAAAAAAATTCTAAGCAGACCCATATTCCAACAGTGGAATTATAATAGGTCGATTAATATTTTATTATACATATTATATATAAATATTCAATTTATATTTACATACATACATTCGATGAAATATAACAAATACAATATTAGATTTTACCGACGGTTATATACGAATACAATGTAATGCGACGTTCGTGGCACTCCACGTGACGTTCACTAAAACATTATTCAATTAATTGCCACGATAAACGCCACTGAAAATGGGAGTAGTTTGAAATATTAATTGAAACACGAAAGGATGATCGGCGGTAAAACGTATTGGAGGTGCAGGCGCTGCAGCAGTAGCTCCTAAGCCTATAAGAGCTGAAAAAAAACATCGCTTAACGTACAATAGACGCTTAATAATTATTTCGATGTCTGTATTTGTAGATTTCCTATGAAAAAAAAACCATTATAATCATGCTAGAAATACTACATCTAGTACCCAAAATATAAGTAATGTGTATGTCTTTTTCGTTCAGTAATCAAAATTCAGTAATTAAAAATGTAAAATGTAAAATGTAAATGTTGTAAAATGTAAAATGTAAAATGTTTCATTGCTCGTATTCAATACATAAAAGAATCATGTTGGGGCTCGCAAAACGTGTATTGTGACTTTAGAATAATATTAAAATATTATTTTCATTGGTAATGCAATTAACGGACCGTGTAAATGCTATGTAAGTGCCAAATTTCTTGGATACAGACAATCTTCTTACAGCTGTAGATGGAGTGGAATATCTGCTCCTATGAAGTAGTTGACATTCCAAGAAATGCTTAGAAATATAATACATAGATAGTATCTGCATAAAGAGAACGCCTACCTGTCAATATATAACAGCTAACTGCCAAAAAAATATATATTTATGTATGTACATATGTCATATTAGAACGTTTCTGATTAGATACATACCATTACCAGATGAGGCTTCCGAGCCGGATTCATTCATAACTATATTAGATTTTTGGATCCCAGCTGACACATATATGGCAATTTTAGGATCAGCAAGAATGCCAAGCAGACCGCTCGAATTTGGATCAAACAATCCGGTTATATTAAGCTGAAAATATTGAAATTTAACTATTACATTAAAAATATGCAGTTTTCATTGATTTCAATCGACACGCTAAGAAGAAGAAGATTGATTTCAATATCTCCTCAATGTCTATATTGTCGTGTCGTGTCGTGTACGTATGTGTTATGTATCGGATTAATTTAAGTGTTTATTAAATAATTTAAGTTTTCGGGATACCAAAGATATTCTGCCTGGAGCGCCGGTTCAAGACAAGTTGAGATATCCAGGAAAAATATACATGAAGTAAGTTGTTACATAATTTTCCTAATTAATAGATACGTATTTCACGCTTTCGATCCGCGAAGGGGTAGGCAGAGGCCCTCCTCTCGTGAAACATGAGGGTGTACTTAGTACACTCCCACGTTTTACGTTACATTTACGTTTACGTCCCAAGGAAAAAGTGGTGGGCCTATAATGGCATACACCGGGCACAGATCCAGACTCCGAGTCACTACTAAAAATTATAAATTAGAAAAATCCAATAGTATCCGACCCGAGATTTGACCCAGAACCTCCCAATCGGTAATTGCGCTTCCAACCATTCGACCAACGAATCAGTCAGTTACTTGATAATTTTGAAAATTATCTCACCATACTTACTTGTACATTGAATAATATTATATTATTATATTCAAATAAATAATTTACCTTTTGTAAAATGTCTTTTAAATCTACTGTTGTAGTAATGTCAAATTTAGGCAGCTGTATATTTACTCTTGTAGACCTAAGATTCTGTCTTATAGATTCCAAAGCATTTGAATCTACAAGTTTAGATACCAAACTTGCAACACCGTCCTTATTATATGGTAAAAGAATAGTACACGTAAAATTTCTATTCACATATCCAAGCTCAATTGCCTGAAACAAAAAATATATACAGAGACAGATTAGGGAACAGCTAAGTTTTACTCAGAAAGTGAAGTGTATTTTTATTATTTCGGTAAAATACCTGGGCTTGAAACTCTTCAATTTCTCCATAGTTGAAATAATTCACTTGATTCATGTAATCCACAGTAGTGTTTTTGGTTTCCGAAACATAAAAGTCGCCAGGACGTGTGTTTTCCGGATCAAATTTTCTGCTCCATTCGGACTAAAATAATGGTCATTTGTAAAAAATATAATGTACCTAATTAGTGTATTATTAAAAAATAAGTAAAAAAGATTAAGTTAATTACTTACCTTAGAATAGAAAGCATTGACCATAACTATTTCTGTATTCGGTGTAAGAAGAGAAGCAGGTACCAGATTCTGAATTTTATTATGTGTTTTATTTGCCACCTGAAACAGTTAAGTAATGGATATTATCTAGTAAGAATCAATCATATCTATTTAATTATTTCAGCATTAATTAATGAGCGCCCTATCCTGACTTTGAATTAGAATGTCAGGGACACATGATCATCTTTCCAATGTTTTGTGTTGAGGATATTTTTACTCTTAAAATATCACTGGCTATAAAATTGAAGGAATATAGCGTGAGGAAAACTGCACGTCTTAAAGTTTTCCATAGCATTCTTTAAGATGTGTAAAATCTGCCAACCCACATTACTGTGCGTGATTGAGTTTAATATTACTAGTTCGTAATCTCATAAACGATCCGTGTCCAATAATGGTACAAACAAATTGGTTTAATAATGATGGTAATGAAATTAGCCAAATTATAACTTCATTATCATCATCAGCCTACCCCCGTTCTCTGCTGGACATAGGCCTCTCCAATCGCACGCCACTCACTTTGTGTAAATCGCCACTCCAATTAGCTGGAGGACGTCCTACACTACGTTTAACAAATCATAATTTCTAAATACTTATTTAAAAGTTTTGTATATAGGAGTACATTATTGTTACGCTTAGTCGCCTTGAAACTCACCCACGAATTTATTTCTTCAGCCGCTTCCTCCCGGTTACTAAAATCTATATTCTCAGCTTCGGCTTTGTAAATATCTTTAGTGTCTTTCTTGAATGAAGCACTGAATTCATCGATTTTGTTTCCATAAACTTTTCCAGCCAAACTGAAAGTCACATTTTTCTGTTCTGCTATTGAGTCCAGCATAGACGGAACTGCTAACCTAATCTATAAATAACGTGAAATAAAGTGAGGAATATAAAAAAAATCTTAGGTATGTGAAGTCTACCAGCCCTCCCATCTTGAGAATAGACCCATGATTCCAACAGTGGAAAGATAAAAGGGTCGAAAGGAAAATATATAAGTATATACATAAAAGTGTAAAAATAAGAGATTATTCATTGGATAAGTAATAAAGATGTACCTCTTGTTTATTTTTCAAGTTGAAAGCCTTCAAGAGTTGTATAAGTGTTTCGTCGTATGCGTATAAGGCACACTCGGTTAAGAGCATTGATGCACTGAACGGTGATATTATGATGCTCTCCCCAGGGTTATCTTTCACAACATGCTGAAATAGAAGAGAGTTATTTAGAAAAATGTTTAGCATCTCCTACAGACTTGTACATAATCAATTGTGTGCAGTGAAGGAATTATCAGTTGCTGTGAGGACATAGATTCTTTTATCCTACTTTTGAATATTTTATAAAGTGACTAAATGCAAAATGCCTAAATTTCTAAAATTTTAATCAGTTTTCTCTATTAATAATTTCTTGTATTGCCACAGTATCATCTTATTCAATTATCTAAGGCAATTTTATTGAAAATCAAGGAATCAAGTTAAAACAAATATTTTCGATATCCAAATATTACTAACGTATAGAAATCTGGCAGTAAAGTCTGTATTTCCTTTGTAAAAATCAGCTACGGGATTACTGCTAGTATTTGGGCCGGGGGTAGTTGTCACAACTTGGTCAGGTGCTGAAATAATACACAAAAAAATATTGACCCATGGCTCCTGCCTAATATTATGGATTCTTATTATACGAAGTCGTTTTTCGAAAAATTACAAGTATCCTCTAAGATGATAATATGTATATGTCAATATAAGGTTAATTTTAAAACTTGTACAAAAGTATAAGGTTAATATTATGGTCATGTTTAGACCATATTTCTCATTTAGTTGTAATATTTTGCTTACTTTAAATAATTCCGAGGAACTCACTACTCTTAAACTATTTTGTTCATAAGACTCAGAACGGTTTTCTTTCCCATTAAAATATTTATTTCTTAGCTAATTTAAGTTTCCATTCTATATTTTTTCGGCCCGACTAGCCGCTAAGTTATTCCAATTATTAAAAGCGCGGTATGCAAATTATTCCAGTTCGGTTCTTAAGCATATAGGTACCTACTTTCAAATAGACAGACTATCCCAATAACTGACCCATAAATTATCGCTATATATTCACAATAAATGATCAACGAAGAACATCTCAAAATAGTAAATAATTATTTCACTTACGACACTGTTCTGGTAGAACGCATTTCTTTGTAGTTGAATCGTATATGTAGTTCTTACGGCATTCGCAACCATTTAGCCTGCATACCGCTGCACACGCTCTTCCCTTGAGTTTGTAGTTGTCGCAACGAGTGCAGAATACTCCGCAGCCAGGTTGTGCATTTGGATCTCCTCCGCACGATGCTAATGGGAATAATCAATACAATATAATACGTGATATTTCCAAATAATGCTCAATCTAAAATCTAAAAAGATGTCACGATTCTCTTTATACACTGTTACATGATTAATGCTAAGAAACATACAGATACAAACTCTGAGATATGAAATTAGTTTTAATTAATAATCTTATAGTTTATTTTAACTGCCGAGTGCCTCTTTGGTCGAATGGTTGCAAGCGAGACTGCCATCGGGAGGTCTTGGGTTCAAATCCCGGGTCGGGTACTATTGGATTTTTCTAATTTAGAATTTTTAGTAGTTACTCGGAGTCCGAAATTTTTTACGGTGAATGGCAATAGGTTCACCACCCATTACATGGGACTTATACGTAACTGGTGGATCGTGGGAGTGTACTACGCTCCTCTATCTACCCCTTCGGGGATGACAGGCGTGATGTTATATTATTTTAAGTGGGCGTCTGTCAAGAAAAGTCCTATTTACATGCTTTTTATTATCCAGTCGTCTTCAGTTCGTGTAGTTGTTTATAGACAACAGTGGTCACCTGTGTCTGCTACAGTCCCCGGGATCAACAATGTGTCAGTAATTGATCTCAAGTACAATTACCAGACCTATTGGATATCAGATACTGCTGAATGTGATTTTCAGTGACCGTTTAACATCAGTTGATCTGCAGTATGAATTAGTTATGCTGTATAAAAGCAAACAGGTGAATAGTGCTTACGGCATTCTGTATCAGCTATACAAACTCCATGCTTGTTCTTCACGAAACCTAATTTACAAATACAAGCAGGTTTTCCACAATTAGTGTTGTTATTGGCAGATTGGTAACAATCCAGTGGCATGCCCAGCTCGTCACAAGTCTTCGCTCTGCATACTTTGTTTGGGCAATCTGAATATTCTTCGTTCTCTTTACATTCTGCAGAAAATAAAAATAATTCACTGTTATAATATTAAATCAGTAGAAATTCGTTTATTTCAACCGCTTTTCTAAATATTACGACATTATTACATGTAATACTTTCATTATATTTTAATAATATGTATTGGGATAATTTATATGGCCTATTAAGCAATATATTGGCCATTTCACTATTTTCTATGGGGAATAAATATGATAAAAAGTAACTTATAACGGTGTGTTATAAAATTAATCATGGACATGGTGTATGTAGTAAGCATGTCTACTTTCATAAACTTTGGATTCACTGTTTTAAAACGTATAATTAACGTTAGCCAAAAAGAAAATAAAAGGTAATATTGTAGCTTTTAGGTTTTATAGTTCCACTTATGATTTTGTAATTCGATCGTTTTACATAAGATCTATTTATTAATGTATTTTTAAATTTATCCCACTTACGGGGGCATTGGGAGATTGGTATGCAGTTTCTTTTGGAGTCGCGCGCGTAGCCCTCCTCGCAGTAGCACATCTTGTTGCACTGAATGTTGACGATGGGACAGTTTTTGTGACTCTGCGTGCTCAGCTTGTCACATTCGTTGTCGCACGCGTTATCACAAGCGAAATATTCGTGATCGCCTTGGCATTCTAGAAAAAAAATCACCCACTAAAATAAGGCGCCGGTGTGTTGAAAGTAATGTCAACTTTTTTTTAAATGCTTATTCTTTGAGTTTCATTTTCCAGTCAAACATGCCTGAATGTATAAATAATATTCTATAACGATAATATGTTTCTAAAAACCTGTTCTCTGCTTCTCATGTTTAGTACCTCAGTATTATTTTTTTAATATGATCTTAAAATTAATATCTAATTTTGTTATGACACGAGCTCTGAATTTATTAAAAAAAATAGGTAAAGTGCACTTACTACATTGATCTTCATCCACACATTCGCCTCTTTTATTTCTGTAGAAATTCGGCATGCAACGGCATTCTCCTTTGCATGTATAGTTCGCAGGAATGAAGGGACAGTTGTATATTTTGCCGATGTTATCACAAGTTTGATTAGCGCAAGTTGGCTCAGGGCATGAATAGTAGATTTCATTGGAACCGCAAACAAATGCTGCAAGATAAAAAATATTTTTTGCACGGTCTTAGACAATATGAGACAGTAGATCTGGAATCGGAAGTCACCGACTAGAAGTAAATTTATAATATAAATATTTTGAAAAAAAGCAAGTTCCAGAGAGTTTAAAATACAATAATACATGCAAGTTATGGTGTGGTTTTGTAAAATGAAATATGACAGAAATCCCCAATGGTCTTAGTATTGTTACCAACTTTTCCGTAATGGTCTTCATATGTACATTTACTTATACGATATATAGGTAAATCCAGAAAAAGTATATACTACTACAGGTATTAAACATACAACACTCATCATAAGTGACACAATCGCCATAGCTGTTTCTGTAGTAGCCAGCTTCACAGCGGCAACTTGGGGGATTGCAATCAGGATCTCCGACTTTGGGCTGCGCTTTACAGAAGACAACTCTATCGTCAATGCCGCATTGCCTGGCGGGACAAGAAGGTGGACATTTGTCTAAGTATTCATGAGGCTTGGTGCATACTTCGTTACCTGAAAAATGCCATACAACCGTTTGAGATGAATGACTTCATGTATCAAACGGGTTACCAATAAGTTTTTAAAAAGACCAAAATCGACTTCTTGTAAATCGTTGGCATGATTACAGAAGCAAAACTTTTCTTTAAGCTCACACCCAGATTTGTTTATTTTTTTAGATTTATGGTATTCATACTGAACAGTATCATACTTACTGGGACATTGGTCAGTTGGAACACAATCGCCATCAGCAGTGCGCAAGTAACCTTTCCGACAAACACAGCCACCTTGGCAGGCGCCCTCTACCAAGTCTATACACACAATCGGTCTCCCTAATTGTGAACAGTTTCTCTGGTCACATCCTCCATTTTTACAATCCGAATATACTTCATTGAGACCACAATTTGCTGCAAAATATACAGATCTTATTAAATGCATTTTCGCAGATTGTAACGGGAAAATTTAACGTTTTTTTTAATTCTGGATACTGATGTAAACATACCTTAATACGTAAATACCATAATTATAACTAACCATTACCTTATTTTACTGCAACACAGAAGTCTCCTTTCAGAATGTAAAGTTTACCATAATAGCTTACTGCAGTGGGAAAATACCAATTGGCAGACTTTAGACACTATCCATGAAAATTCTTATTCATTTCGAGAATATCCACGTTTCGGTTACACGATTATTTCCCGAGATATTTTAGTGACAACAATGTGTATTAGCTTCGTGAAATGAGAGGTGTAAAAATTTAGCTACTCATCGAGAGCGCAATATTTTTCCATGATGAAAAACAGTTTTTAGCCATCATACGAACGATAAAGGTATTTTAGGTAATTATGTTCGTCTGTAGTCATATAACATGACTTGTTCATATTATTGAAGCGAGAGGACATACTTATACGAGTACTTACGTGGGCACTGATTGCTTGGAACGCATGTGCCATTATCATTCCTGAAGTATCCATCAGCACATACACAGCCAGGTTTGCAGCTGGAGGGGTCCGGTCTGCATTGATAGTTCAGATCTTTTGTTGCGCAATTCTTTATGCAAGGACTATTGGCGCAATCGGAGCGAACTTCATTTTTACCACAAACCGGTTCTAGAAAGAATTTTATAAAATATTACGGTTTCACGTTTCACCCCAAATATACACAGACACTTGGCTAAAGGACAATGACTGGCGTTATGTGGACAATTCATTAGAAAAAAATTAATATTTACATAGAACCGTGATTGTTTAAGTTTTACGATGTTATCAAATTAAAATGTATATAACGAGACTTTCCAATATATATATATATATACACAACAAGGATTTGAGACATCCGGTACTAGATTTTACATTTGATAATAC
>DWDT01004298.1:0-11368 GCA_018245595.1 Microceris scylla | reverse complement strand
CTTTGGTTGTTTGATTGTTTGAACACGCTAATCTCAGGAAATATTGGTCCGATTTGAACAATTATTTTAGTGTTAGATAGCTCATTTATAACATCACGCTAAGATGAATAGTAGAGGAGCAGCAATAAATAATATGGCGACAACGACAAAATTTAGAACTAAAAATATCGTATATAAAAAAGTACAGCGATATAAACTGAATATTCGTTATCTGATTCTTGCAACTACGAATGCTCATAAACGTATCGCGGTCTGTACATTAAAAATTGCTCCAACTTAAAAAAGCTGTGTGAATATACTTCTTCTAACAATAGTTTATTTTTATTTTTGAATTCCAAGTAGGTAACATATGTTACACGTCTCATCATCATCATCAGCCTGTTGAAGTCCACTGCTGGACATGGAAGTCTCCTGAGGAGCTTTTGCCCACGATCTGCTCTAGGTCGATGCTGGGTTGGGGATCGCAAAGCACAGTTGCTCACACCGCTTAGGCGTCCTTCGTCCGCAGTCATGGCATTTAGTAGCCGTGCCTAGGCAGGACACGTCAGACCGCGATCTGCCAGCATCGGGTTGAGTCCCTTACGACCCTATGATATTCCGCTTGGATTTGAAATTTGAGCTCTTTTTCCGTCTCAACACGGCTAACTATTACCCGCCAATTTGTAAGTAAATAACAAATGTTTAAAACTTTAACATTCTGTAGTTATGTTAAAAGCCTACTCGCTTCGTTACTTGTAGTTATGTTAAAAGTGACTTATTTACATTGAGCTGTATAATTACACCTGGGGTCTTTTGGCCTTCGAAGATACTTAAACAGCAATACTAGTCTGACGTAACGTTTCCTAGCTCTAGTTACATAATTTAAAAAAAAATCCTTGCCGTTTTGAGTTAATATTGTGTACATTACATTATCAAAGTTGTTCCTTTGTTCGGGTGACTGTTTTGTAGCATTCTTACTGTTAGTGGAAAGTTTTATATTCAATTACAATCATTACATATGCGAACTACTTTGTTCTAAGCGTTCATGAATTTATTACGATAAGTCGCTACAACAAGGTAAATAAAGGAATTATGGGTATTTTTATCTCTATTCTTAAAAAAGAAAGCCACGTAACTCTTTTCCTATGGCTTTGGAGTTCTTCCGTGGCGGATGACAAAGTAAAAAGTTTCTGCAACTCCAGCCAACCAAAAGCTCCTCCTGCTACCAGAACATCCGAAGTAATTTTCTACTCTTTAGGACGTATCCATTTCCAATCTGTCGGCGACGACTCTTATCTCGTCCTGGCTCGCATCGGACAGCTCTTCGGTATCGCGGCACGTATATTTCAATCATTTATATTGGTTCTTAGGACAATTTAAACAATCTACATTCAATGCCCTTTTATAACCTGATAAGTAATTGCAGACGAAAATTCAGATTGAATTATTTTTACACATCATTATACAAAATCGGAAACACATCGGAGCCCCACAATCGGGTGTCCACGTAACATTTAGTACGCAGTTTGATTGAATTTGGTAACATACTAGTACCCGTCACATACAATTAATATTACATTCACTACTAGAACGCGGCACTGGCCGATTGGATGAATAATTTCTGAACTTGCCAAAGTGAGACGAATTAGAAGCGTGCAGGAATGACATTGCAAGAATAAAATAGACTATATTACATTTTATTTTGCAATTTGATAATTGGAAAATATATTTGTATAAAAAAACCATTAGTGCAGATAAATTAATAAGTGTTGCGTTTGATAAATAGTAGATATACGTGTAACCATTTATTTCGGTTAACATTTTTCAACGTTTGCGGATTGTGGAGCATGGATGCTCTAGTCCGACGATGAGCCGTGTTCCCTGCGCAAGCAGTGCAGGGCTATTGATTACTGCGGCAAGGCAAAGACTTCTATGACAAGTGGCATTCTATTTTAATCTTCGGGAATTGGGTAAGGGTTTCTAGTAAAACTATTTGAGGTCGGATACAAATGTCTTTTAAAGCGGTAATTCTGGGCCAGGTGACTTGGACATTATCTGTTACCTATATAAGGATACAACGACAGTTAGACAGTAGCAACTGCGAAAGGAGAAATCTCAGCTATCTTATTTTTTGTAAAATGAACAACGACACTTGCTTGTGTTATACATAAGCTGTGACATCGATCTATCGGTGTAAACCGCATGTTAATCCGTTCGGTAGTTGTGGGGTCCATCGCGGTCAGCCCGGCACGAGGCGGGCGCAGCTTCGTTTTATCAATTTTATTCCATAGATATTTTAAAAGCCCGCTCAAAATAGATTCAAGCCCCGTTGTTGCGGTTGCTCATACTATATCCACATTTGTAGCGTGAAGAGCCTGCAATAATTAACCCGCTTATATGAACGGTGTGTCCAAAAATAGCACGCCCGCACTGCCAATAAAATGAACGTGATAACTGTCATGCGAACTGTTTACTCATTAAAATTATAATGAGTTGACATTTATAGTTATTGCATTCTATTACTTGTGAGTTGTGTAACAATGTATAAATGTCTTAGGACTATTTTTGGATCTCGGCGAGCAATTCAGACGGAATTATAGTGTTGGTAAGAAAAAAAAACTAGCTAACACTAAGGATCCTATCCCGATAGCTATGTTCGAGGTAGGCTGGAGCTGTGTAGTGGTCGGCTCGTGTGATTCTCTAATACAGAACGTTCAGCTTATTTTCTTAAACGTGTACTAGTGTTTATCACTGTACTTTTGCGTATATTAAAGTTTTTAGGTTTTGAAGCTGCCGTTGACATTTATAGAAATAAGAGAAATGCTAGGTAGACTAATTAACACAAGAGGAGGTTCAGATAGCTACTAGGCGTATACAGAGTATCCGAGAAGTAATTCAATTACATAGCATTGCAAACCGAGCAGCTTGAGATGAGCAGTCTGGCTCGAAAAATGCGGCAAAGATTCACGAAGGGTTTCTACTAAAACAGTAATCAATTGCAATAATCGTATTTATATTTTTATCTGGTATTTACAATTTGTAGTAAGAACAAGATTTACAAGGCGCGAATGATTGGGGTGGCTGCGTAGGTGATCGGCCTGATGACAGATGCGAAGGGCGCGGCGTATCGGAGAGGGGTGGCGATATGTGCGGAGTAGAGGGGAGCGGCGGCCACGGCGTGGCGGGCTACAGGGGCGGCGACGATGGGCACCGACCGCTTCTTCAGCAGGTGTAGGCCGGTCTTGGCGGCGATGTGCGCTGCGCGGTCGAGGTTGACTTCCAATGTGTCGAGCGGTCGTCCGTCGGCGCCCAGGACCTCAGCTGGTTGCCCGGGAGCCAGCGACAGCGGGCCGCGGTAGTTGTAGGGCTGCAGCAGCGATGCAGCGTAGTTGAAGGGGCTGGTGGCGAGGTGGGTTGCGTAGGCGATGGGAGCGTTGTAGGCTATTGCAAGGGGGGCGATGCCTGCGCTTTGCAAGGGCGCCGAACGTTTTTTCAACAGGTGAAGGCCAGTTTTGGCGGCGAAGTGGGCGGCGCGGTCCAGATTGACGTCTAGAGTATCAAGGGGGCGTCCATCAGCACCCAGAATGTCAGCGGGTTGTCCAGGAGCCAGCGACAGGGGGCCGCGGTAGTTGTAGGGTTGCAACAGAGGCAAGGTGTAACCGATGGGGGCAGCGAAGCGAGCCAAGGGGGGCACGTAGAGCGGGGCGCTGGCCGCCGCCACCGCCAGCACATAAGACAACACCACCAGCTTCAGCATTTCGAAAGAGGTCTGTGTTGATCGCTGGACTCAGATACACTGATGCCACGGGATGATTGCGAGCATCTTTTATACTTGAATAGTTATCGCAATCGGTCCCGGAAATCTTCGTTTATCTTAAAGAATGCTCTCGTTAAAAATGAAGCAAAAACGTGATGTTTATTCTACCTGTTGATTTCAGCTGCCCGCGCCACAGGCTCGGTTAAATATCACAAAATGGTATTGAAGGCACAATTATGTCGGACACTCGTAAATAAAACTTATTTTTGCAATTCACATTACTTTGTAAATTTACTGTATAAATTTAAGGTCTTAAAATAGTAAGTAACATTGAACTGGAATTAAAAAAGACAAGATATTCTTAAAAGTATTCTTCCGGCATTATGTCATGTATCGTGTGTACATTCAATGGGATACTACGTAGCTATAATTAACGGAATAAACAATAATTTAAACCGACCGGCGACCGCCGTCACAATTATTTTGCATCACAAAACTGTTTGAGTGTGCGTTTATCCTCAGAGGCATTATGTAGCCGATGCAGCTTCGGTAGCACGTCATAAATAAAATATACCTATTATAAAGCCACAAAGTGCTTAATGCGTGAATAATTTACAGTAACGTGTAAGAGTATAATTTAAATAGATGCATAATTCAAGAGCTGTTGGTACGTCATCGGGCAGCAGATCTTCGTTGAGCTGGAAATAGGCTACGAGCACGTGTACCCCGTCGCCAGCCCGCCCCGAGAGCGCTTTGTGTCGTTTGTTGCTCTCCCTACAAAATATCTTAAAAAAAAAAAACTTTTTTCTAGTTTCCCCTTTTTATTTACAAGAATGTAAGTTTTCAACTTCAGCAAAATACAATTTTACCTTTCAATATTTAAAGTACGTAAACATATTTAAAGTATATAAAAGCCTCTACTGTTTAAAAACAAGACGGAAATGTTAACAGGACCGTTAATATGAGACACTTAATAAAAAACTATGCTACAGAGCTGATTGCCTCTTATGAGAGTTAGGTATACGGCCTGAAGAGACTGGACATTTTTGTATTAGATATATTTAGTTGTCATTTGCGTTTCTTGTTCTTACTTATAATATCAAATTCATACATAATATAAAACAATCAATTCTAAGCACGGACCTGATGAAAGTATTAAGTCCTCAACGCTTCTCATTGTCCGAGGAGACGCGCGTGAGAGGTCTAATACTGGCACTATAAAAAGGTTTATGATGTTTCTCGTTTCTATGAAAATAACTACACAGAACTATAGTCATGAGGCCGTCGTTGCTGGGCGCGATCTATCTGCGCGTTTCCCTGTTATTACACATCTATTACATGTAATTAAGGTAATGAACCCCTATTATAAGGTTTTGTATTACTGTTCACAGCCGCCGATAATCAAATAGCCCGTAGTTAGCTATTGCTAAACGTATGTATCCTGTACATCCTAACTCGGACGGTGCCGGCCATTGTGTTTTGTGCGGTGATTAAGTATTAAGGTATGAATAGAACAAGATTGGTTTCTAACACATTTACGTTTCGTTTATTCATTGTAAGGAATTCTTGTTACTTGTAACGCGTTGTTAACAATCTGAATGTACACTGACATTTGTTTGTTTAATATTATACGGTTTTCTTTGTGTTCTTGTTATATATAGAAACTTACAACTATAAGGTGAAATAAATTTTCTATTTATACGTTTTAAACTCAAGAATGACAAATGATAAAAATGCAAACTGCCAAACTATTTAACATGTGTATTTTACATGTTACTTTGTTAACGAACAAAACATTCTGAACCATACGAATTATGGCAACAGTCGCCGCGGGATCAACATTTACAGTAACTTCGCCGTGTACGGAGCGCTCACCTTTGCCCTTTAGCGAAAGCGCGCATGAAAGTGGCGCGCTTATTATGGAAATGTATCAAGTTCAGTTTGCTCTTATTACACGCACACGGTAAAGCGGTCACGACGGTGATGGACCGACTTGTCCAAGCTTCTCGATGGCCTTGTCCGTGTAAATATCAGCTTCCTGGACGACCTTCCTACACCGGTTTACAATAAGAGATCGCCCTTAGTTTTCGAGATCACTTTCTATAAATACGATGCAAAGTTTTGTGTTGGCATCATTCGTATCTCGCTCGAACAACACAGACCACAAGATGTTCAAGTTGGTGGTGTTGTGCGCTCTCCTGGTGGCGGCGGCGGCCGAACCCGGCGCCATATTCGCGGCGCCTCTGACTTACTCCGCAACCGTGGTGGCTCCGGCGACCACCACCATCAGCAAGCAGGCCAGCAGTGTCGTGCATCCTTCTCCTCTTCTCTACTCGACGCCTTTGGCCTACACTCACTTCATTAAGAAGCGGTCTGCGCCGTTGGCCATCAGCAGTTACATCGCACCCACCACCTACATCTCGGCTGCTCCCGTGGCCACCACCTACAGCGCGCCCCTCATCCACGCCACTCCGTACCTGGCCGCGACTCCGCTGGCGACCCCGTTCGCTTACAGCACCGCGCACCTGATCAAGAAGAGGTCCGCCATCTCGGTGCCGTACCTAGCGCCCGTCACCTATGCCGCCACCGTTCCCAGAGTTGCTGTAACCTACGCCGCCGCCCCCGTCTACTCCACTCCACTGGTCTCCACTCCCATCGCCTACAGTCACTTGATCAAGAAACGCTCTGCACCAGTGGCCTACGTCGCTCCCACCTCTTATTCCTCCCAGTCTAGGATCGACATCCATGGAGCTCCTCTGGTTACGTCTTACACCTCCTACGCCACTCCTTTCGCCTACTCCAGCCCGATCGCTTTCAACCACGTTATCTAAAACCATTAGATAATATATTTTAATAACAACCAACGTTACAGTGAAGATGGCCCCAGTTACAGCTCTACATACTCTTAATTCTAAATATGCACTGTATATACTATTTGACTTCGTGTAAATAAAAGAATCTGAGCTAACAATTTATTTTGTTTTAGTTGCAAGAGCTTTTTATTTAATCATATGGTTTTCTTGTTACATATGTATATTCAAGTGCCACTTCTTTAAAGTTGGTGTGCATTAAAACTCGATGAAACTACAGTAAAAGCGACAGCCGTATTACTTGTCTATCTAAAGCAACAAGTGTGACAAGGACGCAAAACATGCGGTCATAGAGTAACTTAACGCAAAGAAGGTCCTTTTCGATAAAGTCAACGAAGTCAACTGAGTTTGTTGTTAGAATGGTTTGGATTTGTAATATTGATAATGTTTTTAGTAAATCTATTTTTTACAATTAACGATCTATTTGGCGTCATTATTCGTATCGAAGTAGATAGTAACTGAAAAATGTATATATGAGGACAATCTTTTTGATCTACCTAATTCTTGTGTTTTGCTTTTGTATTTTTATACATACTTAGATGTTTCTAGTGTTTTATATCCTAAAAGCTAAAACGTAACAGAGTTACTCCTACGTCTGTCCATGCGTATGTCATAAATCCACAAAAAAACCTTTTTACAAAATAAATAGATTTTGTTCACATTTTGGGCTCATATTTAATGAAAAAGCGCGGTAAAAGTGGGTTGCTGCAGTACGTAAGCAAAGAATCGAACATTATTGGTTGTCCGTGTCTTTCTGTGTACTTTATGTTATATTTTGTATTTATAAGTTATTTGCTTTTCATTTATTTTTACATCGAGTACTAATAGACGGTAAAAACGGTTCTAAAAATATCTTTACGCAGTGTCCTGTCTTTATGCAATATCTAACTGTTAATTCTAGGTTTATTAAAGCACCGAATATTTGTTTGTTTATAAGGACCAAAGTAATTGTTTTATATAATTTTTACTTTTTTACTATTTTACTTTTATTATTTTAATACTAATTTCTACAAATTATTTAGTAAAATGCGAATGTTGAACTTTATACGCTAGGTATAGAAAATGGTCTTTCCGGAACATTTTAAACACAGTTCTTATCTAAAAATAGTTTTATTGCTATGTTACATGTAAATGTATGTATGTAAAAATGTATTTAAAGCTAGTAATTTTATATTCGTAGGTACGTAATTTTCACTGATATTGCACACATCAGCTTTACATTGGGTAGCGTGCGACGCTCTGGTGCAGGGTGCAGTGCGTGTACAATCAAATCTGTTCGTTTGTGAGAGGCGCGGGCTGTGCCGAGGCAACATCACTCGCTGTTTGAGTTTCTGGGTCCGCACTCTTCGTTATCACTATCACAGTATTATCGTTGACGTCTTCTGGAGCCGAGTCGATAGGAACTGGATGTTCCAGAGCTCTCGCCAGCGGGAGATTTCGATAAAAACTCAAGGCGATCGGAGTAAATATAGTATCAGAAGCTAGTACCGGTGCTATTACGGTGTCTGTCGGTCTCGTCTTCGGTTTTGCATCTTGTTCCGCAAATATGGTCGTCGCCGGACTGTATATGATCGGAGTCGATACGTACGCCGGCGTTTGCTTTATGTCGATCCGAGACTGATGTGACACGGCTGAGGGGGCCGCGAAAATGAGAGGGACGAGCTGACCGTGCACGTGGCTGGCGATGGCGACCAGTAAGATGAGTGCGTGCATGTTGAGGCTGTACGTCGGTGCGCGTCACGCTGTGTTACGTGCAGCGTTATATAGTGGAATAACGGGAATAGCGCGCATGTTGCGCGACCGCTCAAGTTCAAGTTGTCGGCCAGCCCTAGGGCGCGTTGCATCACCGCGCGCCGGGCCCGCGGAGATGCTAATGACCGACGCGTCCGATTAATGCGCACGCGAGCTGTTGTGCAACTGCGAACGTGCGTTAAGTACGTGTATCGTGTCTCCTAAGTCATATCAATTGTAGGTTTGTCCGTTTGCCTTTCGGAAACAATTCACTTCTATTTTGAAAGTAACGCAAAAACTGAATTCCGACATTTTTTTGGCGACAATGACAATGTTCAATACCGTGTCGAATGTATTATTAGACGTCCGAGACTGAATCCTGTCACTGTGATTCACCTATCGTAGTATAAGAACATGGGTTTTCGGACGCTGGGCATTAGTAGACTGGGTTTACTTGCGAAAGGAGTTGATCGAGCAACATGTTCCGATTACTAGTTCTAGCCGTCTGTCTTGCTCTGTGTGAAGGCCATGCTGTGGTTCCTATCGCCGCACCTCACGCCGTACGTGGAGCTATAATCGCTCCCTATAATCATGGGTACGCAGCGAGCGGCGCAGGACATGGCCACGCTGGGGGTTACGCAAGTGGGTACGGACATGGATTGGCTGCTGGTCACGGGCTAGCTGCTGGTCATGGTTTCGCTGCTGGACACGGGTTTGGAGTTGGACACGGCTTTGGAGCTGGACACGGGTTTGGAGCTGGACACGGGCTTGGCTCTGGATACGGCCTTGACGCTGGACACGGGCTTGGAGCTGGTCACGGGCTTGGCGCTGGATACGGTCTTGATGCTGGACACGGTCTTGGAGCTGGACATGGACATGGCGCTGGATACGGGCTAGGCGCTGGACACGGGCTTGGAGCAGGACATGGACTTGGCGCTGGATACGGACTTGGCGCTGGACATGGGCTTGGAGCAGGACATGGATTTGGTACTGGCGTCGGACTAGGAGGAGGACTTGGTGCTGGTCACGGCCTTGGTGCTGAACATGGATTAGTAGGTGGCCATGCGGCGCATGGTGGGAGTCACCACATTTTAAAGCGCTCGGCTCACTTGGTGTCCCCGTTGCTGCACGCTGCCCCCGTCGTCGTAGCTCCCGTGCACGTGGAGCCCGCGGCCGTGTCGCATCAGCATCGGGTGGACCTGCACGTCGCTCCCGCAGTTCTTCCCGTCGTGCCTGTGAAATCGATCGAAGTACCTTTCGTTCATAGTGCTCCCTTTTTACACAAGCCCCTGGCTGCACACTACGGGGCCGGAGCATACGGTCATTTTTAAAACAGACCTTGTGAAGTATAAGCGTGTCATAGCGAACTTGGTCGCCTCATGATTATATTTACGTAATCTTAAATTTTTAAAAGGATATTTCGAGAATAAATGATCTGAGTGAATATGATGCCGTTTAAGTCCTTTCAACATATATTATACACAAATGATTTACACATACTATTTAAAGGGAATGACAAATGAAGTAATCCATGTCACGCTGCTCCGAACACAAAGGTTATGTGTATTGTTAAGCACTCCATGACACTAATTGCCAAGATTCTAAACCGAAAACATAGACACGACGATTCAACTTTGTTTTTTGTTAATTTTCACTCTTTTTGTAACATTCATCCTTTCTTCTATTCCTTCACTTCATTCATTCATTCATTGCGTTTCTTTCATTCCAATATGATAATGTCATACTTTTATCATACGTCCTCCGATGAACAACTATCATCGCTCTGCCTATACCCTGACTGACGACCTGAGAGCGGCTGACTTCTAATTGAAAACGTATAGGTCTGCACATACTTTCTTTCTTGTATTTTAAAAATTTACTGAAATGTAGTATACCGTTGAGGCCTTATGCGGCTTGGTGTTTCTGAAGGCTAATAGTACTACAACCTTTATGACACACACAGGTTTTTTCGACAAACAAAAAAAAATTGAACGACATCACTATATACACTTACTAGTTTTTATATTTATTCGGGAATCCCTCGTGTCGCGCTGTATCCGCGGCAAACACGTATTTTTGTAGGTTATCAAATTTAATTAATTACTCAGTGCCGGGTTTAAAGATAGTTACACAAAAAATTGTTATTTTCCCTTATTCTTATCCCTACGAAAGAATTCTCAAATGTCATCCCAAAGTACACGAATGTAGAAGAAAAATGTGATCCGCCTGACAAGGCAGTCATAGTATACACTATGTCATTCAGCAACGCCAAGTGATTTCAACTGTGTTTTGATCAGTCAGTCAGCGAAACCTCCGATATGTCTTAAAATATTTATTTTAATGTTATCGTGTAAAGAGCCATTTTAATTGATAATTCTACATTACATACACAACGTAAAATATTTTATTTCTTGCAAAATAATACTGTATTGCTTAAAATATCTTCGTAAATAATCCTATGTATAATTTCTGGTAACATTTAGGAGTTGGATATATACCATCGCGGAGACTTTTTGTAGACCGTTTTAAAATATATAAATCGGTAGTACATAATTTTGATCTATTTCGAAAGCTCTGGACAGCGTTTGCAATTTAAGCGCTCACAAATGCGTTCTTACGAGATGACGTTACAATTATTTTAAACTCTCGGATTTTCTGTGCCATAATACGCATTGATTATACATGTACACCTTCCTTTTGAATCACTTTATGCATTAACGAAAACCATATTAAAATTCGTTGCGTTATTTGAAAGATCTACGCGTACACACTGCGGAAGCGACTTCACTTTATATTGTGTATAGATATGGATAGGTACATATACGAGTATTTGGCACTCGGTGTTGTTGGCCTACCCGTAAGGGTCCTAGTGTTCTGATATAATAATAATAAACTATATGTATATACATATGTCTGCCAATCCGCACTTGGCCAGCGTGGCAGACTGTGGCCTTAACCCTCTCAATATGATAGGAGACCCGTATTCCAGCAGTGGAATTGTAATGGGTTGAAAAAAAAAAAATACATGTAC
>DWDT01004297.1:0-11369 GCA_018245595.1 Microceris scylla | reverse complement strand
GACAGCCTAGTGGTTACGAATTCAGCCTCTCACTCCGGAGGTCCTGGGTTCGAATCCATGGCGCGCACCTATTTAGAAAAGTGCGTTTTAAATTTAAATATCACTTGCCAACGGTGAAGGAAAACATCGTGAGTAAACCTGCACACCTTAGAAATTATAAAAAAAAAAACATTTTAAGGTGTGTGAAGTCCGCCAACCTGCACTTGGCCAGCGTGGCAGACTATGGCCTTAACCCTCTCAAAATGAAAGGAGGCCCATATTCCAACAGTGGAATTATAATGGGTCGATTATTATTATTTTTATTTTTATTAATCGTGAATTGCGATTAGTTATCGTGACGTAAACTATTTACAGCGCGTTCAAAGAAATTATTTAGGACGATTGTTGAATTGAAAATCGAACGATTATACATCAGTATGTATCTATCTATCAGTATACATACTGATGTATAATCGTCATCAGTACGATTAGATTAAGATAGTATTCAATTTATAATACCAGTGGAATTATAAATGGAATAGAATTCAAATTCAAATTCAATTAGCTTATAAGTTACTATAAGACGAAAAAATTCAACATCTCGCCTGTAATCTCCGAAAGGGTAGGCAGAGAAGTGTGGGACACTCCTAGGTTTCACCAGTTACGTTTAAGTCTCATGGAATAGGTGGTGAGCCTTTTGCCAAACACCGGGCACCGATCTAGACTCCCAGTTACTACTAGAAATTCTAAATTAAAAAAATCTAATAGTACCCGACTCGGGATTCGAAGCCAGTACCTCCCCATCGGCAATCGCGCTTGCAACTATTCGAACAATTAAGCAGTAAGGTTGCTATAGCTAATACATTAAGGGACATCGATTTATCAGTAGACAGTGAACTTTATTCAGAAAATGGGCGTTAGTTGGCCAATAATCCTAGCTATCTGGTGCTGGAATCTCAATAAAGGCGCTCAGCGACGCCACCGACGCCGCACTGCTCTTATTTCGCGCGTCGCTTCATGTTCTTCTAACAATCATTCGCTCAGCACTCAGTGATTTGTGGCTTCTACAGTGGGATGTTTTTCTGCATCTCTAACACTCTAATTTTTATACCTTTATTTAGATCTATACAAAATATTATATTGGACAAATGACTAGTTAATACGCGTATTTTTTTTCAAATCGTTGTTGTTCTGGATTATTCTCCAATAATAAAAATATTTTTTTTAAAGTTCACTGTTGTTTGTATAGTTACCAAATACCGATTCATTATGACGTGTACATGCACATTATGTCTCCAACGAGAAAAAGTTTTAGTTAACTTTTTCTACTTGCTTCGTAAGGCCGAATATTTACTGCCTAAATTAATTTATTTAAATATTTACGAATTCCATTTTCAAAGGAAACGCCTTTGAAAACCCACGTAATGAGAATACTCGAAATCTAGTAAAATTATGGTATTCAATTTTACTGCATGTAATAACAGGGCGAAGCGCATAAATTATAAACACCCATAAAAATGCAACTTAATTTGCAACCACACATTGTGTTAGCAAAAGTGGTCATTATATTATTAGACGTACAAGAAACATGACGGACTACGAACGTCCAGGACTACAATTTTTTTACAAATCGATCAGTATTGAGCAGAAGGATAGTAAAAGTTATAGTCTCGTGCGTCCAATAGTTAAAAGCTCTTACTAATACAACTCTCACGAAGATAAAATTTGTATTTTCAAGCGTAATTTAATATTATAATCTCCTCAATTCGATCAGCTTTGAGCACAAAAATAGTAAAAATGTTGCTTTACATCGACTTACCAAAAGCTGATCCTAATCTCTGAATAATTTAGGACATAAATGACTTTATGTGTAAAATAATAATATTTTCACTAGAAAATAAGTAATTGTTATTAAGAGCACCTATTACGTATTGGTTTAGAATTCAGCCACCCTCTGCAGTGGTCTTGGGTTCAAGTCCTGGCGGACAACTCGTAAACTTAAAATGCACAATTTTAAGATTAGACAACACTCATTAAATAATGACAGAAAACATCGTGAAGAACGCTACACTAATTATAGTGATCTATGATGTTCTTTAAGACGTGTAATGTCTACTAACCCGCAGTTGGTTAGCGTGGCAGGCTATGACCTAAAGCCTTATTTTGGTGGAAACCATGAGTACAACGAAATATAACGACAAAAGTGTGATAATGATGAACCTCTTTCTTGAAAAGATCATGAAATCTTAGTCTATGTTTTTCTTACTCGATACGCGCTTAATAAATGTGCATGTTAAATAATAAAGCATATACAAGTTATAAAAAAATCATCAAATTATCCAGTAAACCAGTTATGACAATAATTTAGATGTCAACAAACATGATAATCCATTTATGACGTTAAGTATTTAACCGTTGACGTGAGAGGATTGTAACAGATGTTCTATAATTCATTACGACTGCGACTATTTGGTTCGTCCGTGATAATCACTCACTGACATATTTCAACTGAAACGCACACGAATGTTTAGGAGTGTTCAGTATTTGCTACATTAGTATAAATTAATATGTAGTACTTGAGAAATATCGAGTGGTCAATGGATGCAAGCTACATAGGACCGAAAAAATTGACACAAAAAGGAGAGCTATAGCGGCGATGTAGAGATACGGACTGATGAGATAGATAGACAGATAGAAATAACGATTCCTCTCAACTTTATATTATACTAAAATGATAAATTATATTATTTATTAAAAAGAAAAATTATATATAAAACATAAATTATATTTGATGACTTAGATATTAAGCGCTAAATACTATGGCGATTATTAGACGGAATAAACTGGCGCAAACCACATCAACAAAACAGACATAGCTATGAAATGTTAAAAGGCAAACACAAACGTACCATTGTTTTATTAGTGAAAATAACATTTATACTCCTTGAACAGTTATTCTTAGGCAATAATAAACATTAATGACAATAGCAAAACCATTAAATTTTCGAAAGATGTAACGATTCGCAAAGGCAAAATAATTATTCAAATATAGCCATTTTAAGCACCATGTGTACAGTCGATACAGGAAACCGTTTTATTTGCTCCACCGGGCATTTTGATGACATTTTTTCTTTCGTTTTAATGTGCTCGCATACGCCGTCCGTCCAAAGCAACATTGAATGGTGGAGTTGAATTCATTCACTTTAAATCGGTTTAAACGATTAGCACGACAGAGACGCGGCTCGGGTATAAAATTAAATAAGACAGTTCGAACTCGGGATTTGGTCAATTGTTCGGCTTAGCATCAGCATTAGGTATTGTTATTGAAATAACGTGCTAATAACTGTAATAAATTACCTACTCATTAACATTGACTTATTATTACGGTGAATACTAATGTAGAAAACAGCACAACTATTAATGCCTTTACTAAAGGTTCATTATTGTAACATCTTAAGTTATTAAAGGTAGCAAGAACTTATCAATAAATTTTAAAGTATAAAAATAATATCCGAAGGAGAAGTTGACGCAAGCCATTAGTGGACTGACGTCAAATTAAGCGAGCTGAAAATTTCATCTTTAAATAGTGATTTCTTTCCACCGTTCATTTTAATTTGAAGTGTGACTGACGTCTCATTAATGGAACTTAGTTACAATGTTAAATGAAAATAGACGATTGGACGGAAAACATTAGGAACAAAAATTAATCGCTTAGCAAGGACACTTGAAAGCGTTCGCTTTGAATGGGCATAATGGAGAATGCTCGACGGCCATAGTCGTGGAAAGGAGTGCTTATTTCTGTTTTTATATTTCATTATTGGCCCTCTCATCTCATATTGCACTCCATTCGAAATCATAGAGGCCTCCATAAAAGATTGAAACGTGAGAGGGGCATTTCAATGGAGTAATTGCAAGTGCATTTTTTTTTTAATTCAATTCGCGTCGGCTTCGGTAAAGCCGGCATGCACTTCATTGATATCGCTATAAAGTAATGAGTTTTTTTAATCCTAAATTGCCAGCACTATTTTCATTCGCAACTATAAATGCTTAATACCATCTCCATCGTTTTGCATGGACATATCGAGCGCCTGTTACGCAGTTTTTGATACGAGCACGTAAAGATTTATATTAATTATTATTATTTTGGTATGGATGCTTTTTCAATGCTGTTTCGGAAATTTTCAAAAATAGTACTAAAATTGAAGTCAACGTTTCTAGTTTAACGTGATTTTTTAAAAGATTATTGCAAATTCACTATATGTTATAAATAGATATTTCTTTTACCCTTAATGATATTCCTAAAGTCGTCGAAAAACCATCAGTAACTTATAGAACTACAGTTAATAAAGAACCATAGTTAAGCTATATTAGTCACCTACAAAAAACCATTTGGATATTAAAACATTAATCATTTCATACTGGAATAAATTAGCTATTCCAATGTCAGTTACTAAAGATTTTTTCCAGGTGATGACGAAGAAAATGAACAATTATACGGCGACGGTACTGCGAGTCAACTAATGAAATTTGGAAAATACCGAATGGAAACCGAACGCCATGGAGACACTCTACATATCGCTTATTATTATTATTTAAAATGCTTGTGAGAGTTCTTAAAAAAATAAGTAATATTTTATTCTCTATGCAAAATATTTCTTAAAACATACCTTAATTAATAACTGTTCTTTTCGATCATTATAAAATAAACTAGGTTTTTATATTAACTTGCACGTTGATTTTTATTTCATAAAAATCAATATTGATAATTAAAAACCATAACATTATGATAACAAAACTTTAGTATCTTTTTCTAAAACGTAAAGTACATATTCCGTGATTAAATATTTTTTATTTTTTATCTAAATTTATGTAAAAATTGAAGCACCGAGAAATGAGAAAATATGTTATATTGTATTTTAAAAGATTACAAATGTTTCACATTAACTTTTAGTATGCATGTACATATGGTATATTCGTATATCTAATGCAAGGGATAAAGCACGCGGCAATACAAGTAAAAAGGCCAGCCTTTGTTACAAGACTCCAAATCTCTACAACCGTCCTGGTTTTCTTATTTTACAAGAACAAATGGACGGTGCAGCTCCACGGGTTGCTTTTTCTTCACATCTTCATACCGCGAGCTAGGAGCTGAACTAGAGAATTCAGGCGCACGGAAAATTGTCTCGAAATACAATTAAAGTGTAACTTAATTTATTTTAATTTTAATCCTCGCCTACCGCCGCGACTTGAATCATTTGGATCCTAAACTGCCTTTAATATTCATTTCGCCAACTTAAGAACACGTTATATGCTAAGCTTCTTAGCAACGGTTATTATGATTTCCCACAAATGAATTAAATATGAAATATTACAAGATTGTTTAAAGAATCCTTGAATGTATATGTTTTGAATGTTTTTATTCAAAACTAAGGAAATTAACAGTGAAATTTGTGAAGATACGGCTGTCCCTAACTGTGTTCTGTTCATTAGTGGTCGATTTTGAGTATGCAATTCCTTCAAAATAAAATGTTAACATGTATCTTACAACAGCAGATTATAACTGGGCAAGTATTCATTAGTCCTGTACATACCTAATATGGACATGTATATATGTACATGTATATACTTGAATAAGAATAAATATGAGACAAAACTGTTTTTTTCTTGTGTGCATATACATAATACATACATACATATGTATGTACAAACGAGTTTACTACAATTGAAGTTAGAACAGCAATACACGAAGCAGCTCTTCCAAGCGTAATTAATAAATATTACACCATTCACAAATATTCAATGACGAATCGATTTACAAATGAATTTAGCAATCTTGCTCAGTCACTTGAATCATCAATCATATAGAACTTAGTACACACAGCGTAGAGATCGCTTGAGAGTCCGTTACAGACTAGTCGGATTATGAATATTGTATTGACGTACTGGCCTTTAATGTGATATTTCATACGGATGTCTGTTAGACTGTGGGCGGTAGAAATGAAATTGCTTTTATATGAACGTATTCCGACACAGTTAGTGGCTATTGGAAGCAATCTGCGCAGGATGAAGGGCAACAATTGATGCCTTCCGCCGCTTATTGGTAGCGTCACGACTATTACCGATATTTTTTTCTCTTCTTTTTGTGTGTCGGATTTTTGACATGAGATTCTTATATATTTAGTCTTCTTTATTTTAAGTACTGATTTCACACGCTTTTTATAAATATAGACTATCATTTCAAATTTTACTATTTTTAAAACACATTATTTTTACTTTAACTAAAAAGACATTCAGGCAATTAGTTAGCGAAAGTTTAGCATTCCAACAGATTGTAATATTCGCGTAGCAAATTAAGAAATAGCTCAAGTTGGAGGGCCAGTAACTCATAACGCGGCGTTGTCTTGCAAGAATTTGATTACGATGACAATGTTGAGATTTCAATTTTGTTGAGATAACGAGCGTAGTTCAGATTGTTGCGAGCTCGGCTCAGGGCCACTTTGACCGCGCGCCACGAGCGCCGCGGACATTCTCATTTGACTTGCGCAAAGGAGAACATAATCGGTTTTACGAGCAGTTTGCGGTCTAAAAACTATTTTCAACTGTAAAACAATTACTATTCTTGATTTCTATTCTCCAGTAACACTTCACTGGTGCTGAATTTTATCACATTCTGGGGTTAATAGATTAGAAGTGCTCGTTCACTTTAGAGACTTTAGTAGGAAAATTAACTATCTTGTGATTGTTAGAATATGTTTTTATCAAACGAATAATAAACTTGTTCACACTATTACGGGATACAGCAAAACACGAAAGAAAATGTATGATATTTATTTTAGATTTTCCATTCTATGTGTCCTCTCTCTGTGTATAGTCAGACAGACGTGACCAAACGGTAACGTGAATTCGACCATATTGACATGACAATAGCCAAATCATAGATACAAATTGGTCGAAATTCGCAAATCTCTCGTAATGAAATTGCGCTACATCGTTTGTGGATAACTATGAACTATTCGTGTGGATAAATGAAAATGTACAATAATGTCATGTTGGGGACATCTATAAAAGTGCTAATACTTTATATATTTACATAAAATAAACGCAACTTGTATATAACTTTTATGTAACCTTTTATGTCTATGTACGTTTACAATAATTTCATTTTAGTAACACAAAACAACAAAAACAACCGGCACTGGACCACCGTCACAGACTATGCCATTAACTGTTCTAATTCTGAAAGGAGATCCGTGTCCAACAGTGGGACTATGAAATGGTTTATGATAACGTACATAAAAGATTATCATTATTATTGACAACTTTGGATAGCGCGCTCGTGTCTATAATGATACTTTTTATATGTGCGTTCAGTCTCTGTGTTCGGCCTGCGTGATTTGAGTATAATTAATAGGTATTAATCGTGAACAATTTATAGTGCTCCACGTAATGGCCGCGGATTGTCCAGAAGACCAATATTGGGGGAGCACTCGACTGTGCGCTAACGAGATGCGAGTCTAATGAACTTGAAATCCTGCGCTACCATTTCGCATAATGTGCAACAACACAGTAGAAAAGCTGAAATTTTATGGATATGAAAATAAGTTTCAGAGCCCCCACCTGGATAAGCATAGGAAGTGTAAGCTAAGCTATTTATAAGGTTTCGCCCTGCATTGTTTTTGTAACCATGCCTTTTCCATCGTTGAAATTTTATTACACCTTTTTTTGGTTCATAAACGTATTTCATTTTATATTTTTAATTAAAAACATTATTTCTCATACGATATGAATTTAAATGTCAACAAATTCTTTAAACTAAGGCCTAATGAATGTCGTAAGGAAAACTAAATAACATTTTATTTCGAATTATATATCACAATTATGTAAATTACCCCTTAAATATTTTCAATAAATAAATAATAAGATCACACGTTAACTGTCACCAAATTTAAATAACAAATTTTATTACATATGTAGGTTTGAAACACGTCCAAAGTATGGACGTTACTGGCTCTGCGGCACATCAATTGTGATGACGCGTGTCTGATGCGCTTTTCGTTACACTATAAGCTGATGCGTTTGTGGGAATGAGCGGGAATTTGTAAATCGGATTAAATGGATAAATGTCGATAGCCGATCGACCATTTGACAGTATTTCACTGTACCAGCTGTTCGTCTATATTATAGGGACGGTCGGCTTAGATACATACATATGTTATATAAATGAGATGGAATAGTATGTAGGTATATGAATAATGTCTAAGCAACCGTGTTACAAGCTAGGCTACCCTTGGCTTACCATTAGCTGACATTGTAGCCAAACGCGAGTATATAGATATTAAAAATGTATTTAATACAATATATTTAAATAAATGTAATATGGTGCTCCCATTATAAAGTACTCAATATAAAGCTATAGAATCTCCGTGTTGTATTTCAATTTGAAAATCTACTTTTCATAAATGTCTTGAAAAGAGACATGACGGTTCTGTTACAGACAACAATGTTTATTAGAAGTTTTAAAATTATAATGACCGTATAGTGTTATGACAGGATTACAGCCTTTATCATGTTATGACTGCTATATTTCAGATGCTAAGCACCGTACTTAGGTAAGTTTTTGTCTAACACTTTATAACACAATGTAGACTAAGACACGAATAGATTTTATCTAGAAACCTTGCTTCTATACTGATCTAAACATAGTTTCTCATTTCATCTCATTCAATACGAGCAATCCGTGTTAATGGAATAAACGTTTGTTTGATGGTATGGCATGGTAGTATTACCGCAACTTATTTGATGAACGTCAACCACGTCAACCACGACTTAAAACTATATCATAGTAGAAAACACGCAGAAAAACCTCGGCTTATAACTCAAAATTTCCACGCGAAAACACGAGCCATTATTCATGGATATCAGTGACACTTGCATAAAATATGATTTTGACGTCAATTGTGACATCGATAACATTACGTAAAAATTAAACTTCTTAAAAAACATCTAAATTTACAATATCTCACTTACAAAAGTTTTATACGGTTTAAATGTGCATAAAAAGTTTTCAAACTTCAGCTACTTATTCATCGGACCAAAATTTACCGCGAACGGAACCCGCGAAGAAGTCTAGCGACGCAATAAATTTGTCATTCATTCATTTCCATTCCAAATGTCATCCGCCCAAGATTATGTGACGTTTTAATAGGTCAGAATTAGCATAGGGACGGGCGGGTCTCTATTTTATCATCAGAGTACTAATAGAAATAGAAAGCGCTTATCCATAGGATAATCTGTGTATATTTTATGTAGTCATAATAATTGTTTATTTATTACACGTAAAATAGAACTGCATTTCAATTTCTATCACTTGTCATTTCCTCTTCAACTACAGACTTTGATGTACTTGTTATCTCGTAGATATTTCTGTAGTATATAGAATTTCTTGAGAAAAAAGTTTTTGCAACTTTGCGATGTCTGCCTATCCCGTAAGGTATCTGATCTGATGATACAATAATAATTATGTTTTATGAATGTACTCGTAAGTAATAACAGTAATATCATGTAAAAAAACTAGGTTTCATTTGCGTATATTTCACGTCCATTTTACACATCAAGTCGTGGAACTTAAGTTGAGCTTAAAATGGACTAAATATTGTGGCGCTCTAAGCGATTCATACTGAGAGAAGTGAGTTGAATCATTACGTGTTAATATTATCTTAGATGTTGTGTGTCACGAAGAGGTAAGCCTATACGTCAGTAATGGATTATTCAACACCTCGGACGTTTGAAACGGTCTTGGCGTCGTTCAGCGCCGTCCCAATTTATCTTTAATTGCGGAGTTCTGCTCTATCACTTGTTGCTTTGTTATTTCATGAATAGTTCCGTTTCATTACATTCCCGAAATACAGTTAGAATAAGAATATACAAAAAAATCTGAAGATATTTACAGTTAAGAAAGTATTTGTCGAATTTGTATTCTTTGTGTAATGAAAGAGGGTAATAATACCCGTAAAATGAAATTGTATGACCTACAATGTACCAGAGTAATTGAAGTTAATTATTAAAAGTTACTGATATCTGTATATAAAATACCTGTACTAGTGAATTAAGTTAATTAAGTATATGTACTTCCATCTACCGTTTTAGATACTTTATTTAATGAAATACAATAACATAACTACATTATACATTTTACGAATAAAGCTACTAACACTTATAGTACACATTGTTGCCATCAAAATGACATGATCGCTTCTACTTCACACTGGAGCGGTATACCCGGCTTTAAGACCAAAAGTCTATTTTATCTGTCCGATATTCTTTTCATCTATAGCACAGAAATCAAACTCTCAACCAGCATGACTACTCGACCTTTCCAATAGTTAAAATAAGAGTTTCATTTATCAAAATATATTTAGGACGAATACGAACACAAAGTGTGAATATATAAAAGTGTCTGCGACCCTCTGCCGTTGAACTGCGCTCGGTATCACGTCGTTCAATTTTACGATCGGGAGCCGTGAATAATGCTGTCTACAGACACAATACCATCACCTTATGCTTCAGCATTTTAGGGCCTCCAAGGTCCGAATTCTTACAACACACACCCTTATTTAAGCTTGTTTGACAACCGCTTAAGGATCGACTCCTAATAAAGTATAATAAAAAAGGTCAAAAGGTCTCCGGCTATTGCGCTCCTCATACACCGCAATTTCATACTTTCAAGCCCACTTGTGCCAAGCAATTTCATGGGTTAGTATTTTTATATGCATGATACCGGGAGCTAGTCAGATATGCAAAGAAATTTAAAAATGCATGTGTATATTGACATTTTTTTTATTTGCACACAAACATATTTACGTTTATAAACATGACTGAAAAGTTCAATTTTGTTATAACAATGTTATAGATTGCATTTTCAGTATTTGTATAGATTGGACTTTAGTAAAGTTATAACCATAAGATCTTTTAGCGTACTGTTCTGTACATGCTATTTTTCTACAGGAATATAAAGTTTGATTAGTATTAAACAACTCAATAAGAAGTTATTATTATAATGCGAAGTTCAATTCGAGAAAATGTATCTAATATTTAGTAAATGAGCTTTTTATGTGATTTGATAAAAGTACTCAAGCGTTATGTAAAATAATATAAATAAGCTACTGAAATATTCTCGCCGCCATTAAAATAAACACACAAAACACACTAGACTTTTTAAAAGCCTATTTTGAAGCTTTAAACGACTTTTCATTCGGTGGCCAGTGTAAGAGGCTGAATGAGTGAAACCCGTTGCTTGGTATCGGTTAAAAGCTAAAGGAGTCTTTGCCATCAATAGTTTAATCGTGCAAACTGCAAAGTAACTATAATTGCTGTCTGTTTTACCGCGCTAT
>DWDT01004296.1:0-11370 GCA_018245595.1 Microceris scylla | reverse complement strand
TCAACGGAGAACCTTGAAATTACTAACAAAGTATTTTTTTTTAAATATGCTAATAGATACGACTTTATTTTCGATAGTTGTATGATTAATATGTACGAGTCTTTACCAAAAAATTTTCAACACATTTTCAAACACGTTTACCAGCTACAATCACTGTGCAAGTGTTATTAGAATCTCCTCAAGCAATGTCACACACTGTTGCACGGTGTCTTGTGTTGCTACACCTGAAAGCACTTAAAGCGATGAAGCAATACAACTATACCGCCTAATCCAAAAGTACACTTCATATGACGCTTGTGTCGTGAATAATAAAGTTTATTTTACAGTTTTCGCGGCGGAAAGTTAAATTGGACGGTTTAATGTTACTATGATGGCATGTCCCTATTCTATCTAACGTCGCCTGCTGTAATTTAACAAGTAATTTAGCTACCGCATATAATAATTTTATGATATTAAAATGATAAAGAAACGTTCCTTTCCACGGCTTCTTTTTATAGTTCAGTAACAGTTACAAATGTTAATGATTAAATGAAAATATTTACTAACAAATGAAAACAACGGAATATAAAATACTTCTTAAATGAAATTATGCAATTTAATACGCAAGCTTTACCTGCGCATTTGTAACTTTTAATATTGTAATATTAAGATATTTCTTTTAACAGTCAAAGTAATACGAGATTTGCCTTCCATTAAACCGAGAATCATATCAATTCATTGCAAATACGGTTTCCCTGTACATTAAATATTAAAACTTCTTAATTCCGCGCCGTAACCGCTGTCAGAACTGAGTTTAAATCCGGCTTTATTCAACTGCGGGCGAAATTGTTTCCTATTACGACAGCTTAAAGACAAAAGTTGCTTTTTAAACAGAGTAACCCGACCAAATACAAATAAGAGTAATGGAGTTGAATTTCATAAAGCGAAGTTGGCTTTTCGATTTGTTCGCGTGATAGAACAAACTAGAATAATGAGGGATTCATTAAACTTGTTTTGAACTAAAACGGAACATGTATTGTTGCGTGCAAACAGGAATTAAATTAAATTGAGTGTGAATGACTTTGGAGATACGGGAATTTAGTATATATGACTAAAGCTTTTTGCAAATATTCCTTTCCAAATTTACTGATATGTTATACTGTATAACTGTGACAGTATTTAGGGTAACTATTTATCATGGCAACTAAGGATTTCGTTCAACTTTTACACATAAGTAATTTATAGGTTCAAGAAAAATCCTGGAACTCTCACTATCACAGTCCTCTGCAGAGTTATGTCTGGGTAACATCGCTGGTTAAGGCGGTATATTAATTAGTGCGTGTTACAATATGTCAACTGAAACCGGAACGTTCGTACTTATTTTGTCGCCCAGAACACAAAAATAAGGATTTTGGTTACTAAAAACGTAAATCACTTAGGTGAATTACCATTGTAATTTTTGAC
Organism: Microceris scylla; assembly: GCA_018245595.1. NCBI lineage: Eukaryota > Metazoa > Arthropoda > Insecta > Lepidoptera > Hesperiidae > Microceris > Microceris scylla. The sequence goes on along the minus strand of DWDT01004296.1, from coordinate 9,927 downwards.
TACCAAGTCTAGTAAACGTGATGTTTGCAATCAGCTGATCTCCGTCCGCCATTTTAAAATGTCGTTACCGTGGTGCGATTTCAAACTTTTTTCACGTTATAATTTTAGTTTAAGTAGCGTGATAACCTGTCGCGTGTGACCGATAGTTAAAACGGTTATCGTAGTTAAACTGTTACAGAACTTTTGTTAAACCCTTCAACTTTTCTTTGGACTATCCCTTATAAACTAAAATAATTCATGTAAAGTATAGTATGAGAAGAATTTTATATTTTGTAGGTACACATGATCCTATAGACAAATGTTATTACGAAAATTAGATATCAGAATATGGAATGAACAACTAAATGGTATACAATAATGTATAAAAACTAAAAATAAATTAAATATATTAAAAATTAATTAATACTGAACTTAAATCTCAGACAAAAACAAACGATAAATGTACCTACTTTTCAATACAGATTATATTTTGTTGCAATACGCGAGGCCATATTTCGAGCTGAACTTTTTATTTTTTAAATTTAAAGTTCGAATGCCAACAAATCGCGTGTCTTTCGTCCAATGCCTACAGTACGAGATCGAAATCAAAATGTGTTAGCAGAAGTTTTAGCGAGTTCTGTATTGTTTCAAGTTTTCCGTCACGAACGCTTTCATTTTATTTTTTCATTTACACATACCTACATAAAGTTAAAAAACGTTGTAAGATATTTCCCTTAATTTCCATTACGTTTCCTAAATGTTTTTCGTGATATGCAGTTGTAAATTTATGTTAATTAGTTTCAATAAATTGCATGTTAATATTACTTTGAGTGTACAAAGCGCATTAAAGCAATTACTTTTTATACAAAACCTTTGAAGGTAATGAGCAGATGAGTGTTGATAAAATTTATTTGATCATTGAATTTTACTTTCGCACTCACCCATCTGCTACAACAAAGCGACTGATCGCACCAGCTGTTTGTTAACGACTAGTGTCACGATTAATCGTTAGTACGTAACGGTCGTAAAAATGACAGTTGTAATCGAACACACGTTCGGATACGCATACGTAAACAAATTGCCGGAATCGATATCAAAAAAATTGTTAGTCATTCGATGAAAAAATCGAGCAGGGAATGAATGAAGTTTGCTGCCAGCTGTTTCCGCGTACAGCTGATCGAACGGATATTGGCTGTTAAAGAAAATGTGTCGTCTCGCTCGCGCGGCTGTAGTTGTCCTTGTCAGGGCTTTTAATTTTCCCCTATCGCCCATAATGAGCGACGCTTTCAATCTCTAGTGTTTCCGATGAGAACTTTTATTTTCGAACCTCGTTTATTATTTACCGGTTAATTCGTGTGTGCTTATAAAAGGCTTCAAACACGACCGTTTTTGAAGCAAAAAATATTAATGGATTTACAAGCTCATTGCAAAGGAAATAAATTAGTCAATCCTTTTCATAATTTCGCTTCGAATTGTATCATTAAAGGGAATTAAACTGGATGATGTGTACTCATTACCGGTTTTGTGGCGACTATTCAAAACAAAAATTTAAGACAATAAATCATACTTGTATATACATCAATGATTGAAGAGATTATTTGTTGTTTAGAAAGTGCTTCCTATTTTGATAAACATTTGGGAATTACTTGATAGCGGGATGAGAAATAAAAATAGTTGAAAGAACCATAGACAAAATTAAATCCGTGCGATTACATACATCAACGTGAAAAAAAAAAGAAATGAAAAATTCAATTTTAGTTTAAAATGTTTAGCAAACAATACAACTTAAATTCGAAAATCACACAAGCTTAGATTTACAAATAGATTGCTTTATGTCATTTGACGTCATTATTAATATCTACATTTGCATTTGTTTCCAATATACATACCTACTTACATTTTGCATACATGAATTGCAATGATATACTGCGCAATGTAGGCGGCGAAACATTTTAGGGTAAAAGTTCAGTTGAGGTCACAGAATCACATCTTAGTTAACATTCCCCGCGTATTCTTCGGGAATTTTACCTTAATTACACTATTTAGCGAATTTAACTTTGAATTTCTCGGAGACGCCCGTAGAATCAAAATGAAGTAGAACGAATTCTATTTTAACACTTAACAGCCGGGTCCCGTAGATTTACGTTTTTCCATTCTGACTTATTTATAGTAGGTACTATAGTAGGTACTATAAATAATAGCATAAAAAAAAATAACAGCGTGCATAAAAGACTCAAAATGCAACATACTAAAAATTCATGCAAATATGTATATCTACGTGGCCCGTCCTACGAAGTCAGAATGGAAAACGTAAATCTACGGAGCCCGTCCGTTAAGCGTTAATAGTCGATAAAATGTTTCTGTATTGTAATACTTCGTAACTTAAAATCAATTATATATAAAAGAAACATTTGCTCTATTTTTATACATAATTATATATAAATAAATTTAGGGAATAGTACGGCAGGTGTACACGAATAGGGATATTTGGCACTCAGTGCTCTTTACTTACCCCATGAGGGACTTAACGTAAAGGTACTCGTACGTACGTAAGTGTTTAGAGAATGATGAATATAAGAGTACTTCAAGTGGTACATACTTGTCACTGGGTGCACTCTGTCTGTGTCGCAACTGGACTGGCGTGACGATATTATAAAATATTGATATTCAGTCATAAATAGACCCCTACCTATCTTCAAGAAATATTTATGAAGTTATTGGATATAACGATATGTCTCTAAGACGTTAGAACGAAGATATATCGAACTGCTAAGTGACAGTAGCCGCAATATTGTATTGGACTTTTAAATGCAGATACTTAAAGAAATGATGTTTCTATTGTAACTTAGTTCTCGACGGTAGCACTCGGTGTGTGACCTAAAGAGAATTGTATTATCTAAAATAACTTAGTGGTTTAAAATTCGGAATCCCACTCCGTGGATCCTAGGTTCAAATACGGGATAGCATATCTTAACAAAATTGCGTACGCTTGATAAATTAAATATCATTTGCTATAACGGACAAGGAAAGTATTGTGGAAGCTTGCACACCCTGCAATGTTTGTGAATGGTGTCAAATTTGTCAAACCATATTTGGCTAACGTAGCAGACTGCGGTCTTCTCTGTCTAAGCGGAAATGCGTGTCCAATAGAAAGGCTGACGATAATAATTGTCTTAGCTACATTATAAACATCGTAAGATAAATGCACGGTATTGGTTATATTAAAAAAAAATCTTGAATTTTATCACAGTATTTAAATTTGAACATTTCTTTCAAGGCAAAATTCCCCTTTTGTCATAAATATTTTCAAAATAAAATAAAAGTATTTTTCAATTATATCATTCGTATCGGTATTGCTTGATGTAACGCAGTCGCAATAAATAAATAAAAAGTCTAAGAATTTTTTGCTGAAATATTGACTCATATTTTTAATTTACCCGTCAAGTTTTCAAATAAATTTTCTACTTAAGGTTCTGGTTAAATGAACTTCATAAAGGATCATAAAAAAATATTGGTAGTACTAAACAAAGTTATTACGTTAGAAGTGGCCCGTAAAATAAGATATTTCAACTGAAATGTACAACAAACTTTGAAAGGATTTATGAATTTCTCCAAAAATTCGTTAAAAGGATAAAATATAGATTTTATAAAATGTGGTGATAATACTTTAATGATATGTACATATTACTACATCGTCTGCAATCATAAAGGTCGGTAATATAACAAGAAATAAAATTTCTACATCAAGTTCCAATATAAAAAAAAGTTTGACAACGAACGTCTGCTATATTCTAACCAGAATTTCGAATTCCGAAAGAGCTTGAATAGTTTTTTTTTTTTTTCTAAGAATGCCACTCGTAGAACTCCACGCTATAAATTACTTGTTTGTACATGCTATTGGTACTCACACACATAGACAAAAATATAAATATCAAATTATATCCCTATAATTATCATTCATTTTACTGTATCAATGTCGAAACTTCTACCCACCCGCTTCTATCTCTGGGCGTCAAAAATTAAACGGCGCCATAAAAACTAAACCAGCGAACTAAGTTTTTTTTTTCATAAATTCTCATTAAAATCTCTCGGCTCCAAATTGACAAGATCAGAGAAGTGACTTTCTAATGAATTGCACATAAAAAATTTATATCTTTCGGCTTTAATAACCAAAAGACGACGCTACAACCCCACTGCCCTAAAAGCGCAGTAAAACGAAAAAAGGTTCCCCCTTAATAAACCTTTTTAGTCCGCCTTTGTAACGAGGTATATTTTATCTGTGCTCCCAATTTGTTTCTATAACAATTTTTCTTATATTTCTTCTTTCTTTCCAGGTAAGTGCTGTTTGGAGAATTTCATGTATAGTTGCGCTGAGGTAATAAAGTTGGAAGTATTGAATCGTCGGTAAGGAAAATAATTGGCTAATATGGCTCGTTTTGGATTCTCCAAAGGCTTGTTAGTCGGTACATAATACGGACGGTAAAAGAAAATTCATATCAATATTATAAATGCAAAAGGTACCGTAGCCGTCTGTTACGTTTTCACATTAAAACGACTGGACCAATTTTATTGAAATTCGTAATACCGATAGCTTACACCCTGGGGAAATAGAATTCCCTGCAGAATGCTTAAAATACATAATTAAATCAACACTTGAATAAGTTACATAAAACATTAAATTCCGCGGCGGAGTCATTAATCAGTAAAGTATTAGGAAGTTTCATCCGGTATATAATGTATTAATTCGAAAATCATCAAATAATATCCAGAATTTTACGAATTCGGTTCGAACATCGCGCTGATAGATACATAGCAATTTATCATAGTATTTCTTGAATCAAATCTACTGAATGATTGACATTTTGCCTAAACTTTTTTTATATCAACCTGTTTCATAAATATATATAAAATGAAAGCGTGAGGAGTAAAATTTAATAATTATGATAGTAGAAACATCGTAAACAGTAAATTGACTTATTTATTCCATGTAATTTTATTATTTTCTCTGTAACGGTACATCACGTACGCCTAACCTTTTTGGTTCGAGTCGGAACTGCGCAAGGGGTGTTGCGGTGGAGCCTCCCCCAAAAATTTGATACAAATCAGACAATGTCCTCGAAATTTCAAATATTTACCAATTAGCGTATTTACCTTCGTTTATTACTAGTTTGAATAGAACCGTTTGATGATTAAAGATTTCGCCTGTGCAAATAAATTTATATTTGCCGCGTTAATTAACGTTCGTTACACAAAGCCCGTCAACGCGACACCAGCAACCGTCATTTTGAAATCCATCGTCGCTATAATTTTTGCAAATTCTACACGCGTATGTGGACAAAATTGTATTATACGTAGCTATATGTCTGTTTAATTTTTTTTTATCTCTTTGTTTTTGGCGATGCATATCGAATATGGAATAATGGAATTGGTATGTATGCATTGAATCTTGGGAAATATATTTCTAGGCCTCAAAATCGTTATTTTTCTACATTTTAGACACGGTCGTACATTTTACGAATTGTTCAGTATGATCGTTGGTTCCAAATTTTTACCCTTAATAGATACTTATTTGAGGTTCTGAGCCCTAATAGTATCCGAAATGAAATTCTCACTGCTAAAATGTGAATTTAGATTTAAAGGTCTTTGAAGGTAACATGATCCTATTATCGAAGCGATCCTAAATTTCAATGGAAACATAATTTTCTCCACAATACGTCCTAAAAGACTCAACTCTCGTGTAAATGGTTCTAGACAGGTTTTAATGAATCATTGACTGATTCCTTAACTCCTCTCCTCCTGATGAGGAATTTATAAAAATAGTAAGCCCCGTAGATTTCTAAATAAATTTATTCTTCTAAATAATAAACAATCAGTAGTATCCGACCTATTTGGTCAAGATACTTAACTCTTTCTCCCTCGCCACCTGCCTCCATGGCTACATCCATCCACCTACTGGATGGATATATTAAACATGTTAAAACTGATTATACATTAAATAGGTATTTCTCTTTTAATTTAATATGTTACAGAATACCTAAAGAAAAATATAACGCGATTATTACAGTATTAATAACTATACTGCGATAAATCGCTTACAGTATCTATATCGTACTATAAGATAATATAACAGGATATGAAATATCCATAGATAGCAACGCGTTTGAACCCAATGAACCCTATTACGTCTAATTTCAAATTTGGGACCGATCCTCAACATTGCTAATGAACGCAATTAACGATGGCCTTTCGTCATCATTGCCAACTTGTCTAATTACGCAACGACTTGTTTAGTCACAGATCCTATTGACTAACCGTTAATTTTGAATTGTCAATGTACAATACGCGTTTCAAGTACAATTAAACAAGCGTCTTATCAATATCAATGGTAGATAAATGACTTAAGAGGATTGTACAGAGAATGATGTACTATTCTATAAGAGTATGTCACGAATATAATTATAATCACGTGTGATTAGTTATTCTTGAGGTTTGTTGGTCATACAAGCTTACCAATCTGTGTTAATATTACTATGCCACTATGCCTTACAGCCCTTATGGCGTAGACAGAGAATACAGATTATCAAAAATCTTCGTCTCCACTTTCTCTGTATACATACGCCAGTTTTGGAAGCATGATTCGCTCTATCGACTATCGCTCTATCTGATCATAGAAATAAAAAAACCCCGATAAAAACATTCGACATCTACCGCGACTCAGTCTACACCAAACAGGTATGGAGGGAAAATTTAATGACTTTCACGCCTCGTAAGCACCCTTATCGAAATTCAGATGACAATTCGCGTGATTTGCCGTTGCCATTAGCAACTGGGACTACCCTCGCTATTTCTCACCTGTTCTCGGATATATTCTCTATATTCGTTTATGAGAAAAAGATGTGGAAATGGGAGTACCCTTTTAGGTATTGCAATTAATATATTCAAAGGTAAAACAACATCATTAAATACCCGTATGATAGTAATTGACGATGGCACTGACTTATTTATTAATAGGGTCGCCAACATAAGTAGCAGTATTTGAAGAAGAAAAAAAGTAGATCATTATACAGATCAGTAGACTTATGTGTATCAGTATGGAAACTGGTAGCAATATATTTTAAAAAGAGGGGAGGTATATTCCGTTTTCGACATTAATGATCAAATACGAGTAAAGATGTCTCATACGTCACTTCACACTACCCCCAATCTCCAATTATTATCCCGAAGGGTATGTCACGTATATAAGAATATTTCTATTGACGTCGAAATGTGTTGTTAACAGTCACGCAGTACGGTTACATGCACAGAAGTAATGACAGTTCCAATTACACAGCACAGATACAAAACGTCCGCTTGTGATACGTACAGTTCGCCGGATACTGAGCTTATCTGTATGCGATATGGAGATGTCTTCGAGTCTCACTGCATTATGCTGTCTCGATTATTACACGATTAATTTATTTCGATTAGTACAACAGTTTGGGGAAATCTTCAATGTGATGTTTTTGTATTGGCTTGGCATTACAGCTCATAAAACCTTTGCCACTTCACCATTTTCATATAGTGCGTCACACACACGACGTTCGAAATTCAAATTTCAAATAATCGTAGGTACACTGAATATTTCACAAACTAGAGAAGTATTTAAAACGTGCAACTTTTATTTAATTTAACCTATCGTGTTAATGTTATTAATATATTGTTTAAAATGGCTCTTTCGTTTGGATTTAACCATTTTAAAACAAAAAATCCAATTGTCGATGCGTATATCAGGTCGTTATTCAAAATGTAACTCACCAGAACCGATCAGTTATGTGGTATAAAGGGGAAATGTGACAAAAACGAGAGTTCGATTGCCCATTTGCGGGGCATGGAAAACTTATGGGCTCTATCGTGTATTCCAGTAAGGCTATATTCGGGTATCGTTTGTCACAGCATTTTTTATCCTAACGGCTGCCGGATTACCTAATGGTCAATTTTAAAACACGAAAACAAATTTATGTACCCATTTGTGGTGCTATTTGTTAGATCAGCAAATTACCGGCCATTAATTAGTCAAACACATAAGGCTTGAAACACGTGGTTTCATCTTTTCCCGCTTTTTCATATAACCTCTGCGGCTCAATACGTATTGAAGTTACGTTTACGTACGTTTCGACCGTTGGCTGATGAAATAAATGAATTCTCGAATGTTCCTTTTATGTTGTATGAGCTTTGGTGAATTTGCTTGTGTTAGCCTGTTATATATTTTAAATTGGAGGCCTAAATAGAAAGAGTAAGAATTAGTAGCATATGTAAGTAGAGTGATGGGGTCTACGTAGGTAGATTCCCGATGAAAATAATGTTTTACTAGTATACTGGATGGATAGCTGTTATAAAATAAAATTCACAGTTTTTTATTTATTTTGCTTCGTTACCATTCGTTTGGAGCACTTCTAGTGTCTATAAGCAGCTGGAAAACAAATTATGTCATTAAATACATCGTATTGGACTAAAATTTCCATTTATGTCACATTGAATTTATTACAAGCTTATGTACCTATTTTTTTCTATAGATATTTATGATATGTATATAGAAAAAAGCGTAGAATTCAGAACTGAAATGGTTTATAAATACAATTATTTTTGCAAAGAGGGAAAGCAAAAATTATTGTATACATTAAGATACACTTTCGCTTAAGGAACGCCGAGACTATTAAGATATTGAGATATTATGAAAAATGTACGTGTACTTGTAATTTAAGCTTCTATCGTTACAGACTAAATTATGTAAGATATTCCCTTTCAATAAATATTTTAAAAATCCATTAAAAATTATAAAGAATCACTCGGCGTGGTACACCACCAGCTACCTTCCTTTCCTCATACATTATTTATTTGCAAGGGGCGCACGATTTGCATCACGGAATATATTGAACAACTTTTATACTGTGTCATTCAATATTAAAGATTAGGCGACGTCTGAAGAATATTTTTAGCCTCTTTATTAGGGGATTTGGGAGAGTTGCTCGTAAAAATTAAGCTCCCTTTATGCCGTGACAGGAATAATGCGGGGAAGTTTTCATTAAATATAGAAAATGTTGCAAACTTCCAGCCCTTCATACTTAATTTAAGAAATCCACTTGGACAACATCGGCGACGTCATTCTTTTCATATAAATACTCGTACATGACGCCTTGAAACGAGTGGAATTTTCAATATTTACTTCGCGAATTCCTATGTATTTACCATCTAAATTTTATTTGATATCAAAACAACGCAACAGCCAAACATATTTAAAAAAAAAAACAAAAGTTTATGTTAAATAACTTATAAAGCAACGACATAAAGTGACAAAGTTCCATTAATTCCAAATCCATTGCCGTCAAATACCGTAACTGTCATAATCGACGTGAATGATAACCGCGATGACTTCCAGTTTTTTGTTTCAGAACGAAATTAATTCCCTTCCGTCCACGTTTGATGTGGAATCCGACAGTCCCTTTTGATTCCCCTGCACTTTGCTTAATGAACGCAATCACTTTAAATTGGGTCGTCTACGCCAATATTCGGCGCTGGGCGGAGATTATGCAATATATCACTATGGTATGTCAAAGATAATCGATTGAATGCCATTAAACGTTTTCTGTTGAAAATGTAAAATTAAAACTGACTACCATTTTACATAATACTTTTAGTACCTAAGGAAATACTAATAAGTGGTAAAACTTTTATTTGGTTTAAAAACCACTAAAAAATCTAAACAGTTCTCGTATGTCAAAGAGAGTATCCCTACTTATGATAACGATTTGCAAAATTGTATTATTTATCCTTCATTGTTGTTGACAAATCGATGACTTAATGCTATATGACATTTACTGCCAGTAAACCCGGGTCAAAATGAAAATTCGGAGTAGACACTATGTATAGTAGGTACATTCTGACTGTATGAGGTTAAACAACAGCACGATC
>DWDT01004295.1:0-11370 GCA_018245595.1 Microceris scylla | reverse complement strand
TATTTTGCAGTACAATATAATATGCATTAACTTTTAATATTCCCTTATATATAACATATATTTAATGTTTAGTGTAGGTGTCTTCGTATAGTGTGTAAGGCAAACATGCGCGCTGAACCCGGCTTAAAAACATTTTATTTGCCTCCCCTAGCTCAGAACCTGGGTACGCCCATGGGCTAGTTGTTAGGGAGTTTAAATTCAGAGGAAAAGTATTATTTTATGAGACCAGGGCGAGCGTTTAGTTTTACTAGATGTAACACTTTATCCACATGTATTCTGTAATTTATATAATATGTTGTATGTTCATCAACTGTTTGATTACTATATAACAAAAAATCTAATTTGGAACTAATTAGTCCTTTAAAAATATTACTTACTAAGACTTAATGATTCTTTAGATTAAAGAGGATTTAAGGAGTTGTTCTTTTAAAACGGCTGATAAAGAAAGCTGGTTAATATCGAACCTTGATGGTAATGCGCATATTATTTGTTTTATGTTCAATGTTAAATATGTTACTACTTGATTGGATAAGAGAAGCTCGCATAACAAGTTCTGGAATGTTCTCTGCATAAAACCTGCTCGTCGCCGCGAAGCATTGGCGATGTTTATCGCGAATCTTGTGTAATAACGAATTTCGTAACACCGCACGGCGATCAATTGTTTGATTAACGCATAACATTATTTTACCAAACACAACCGGTTCAAGTATTACTTCATGCCATTGTTTGCATACTTTTTTTTAAATAACACAAGCTTTTGTCGAATATTATTCAGTAAATTGTCTTCGTTCGATTTATTTTTCCACATAAATATTTTTATTTATAACTAGCCATTCGAATAACATAATTCGTCTGTAAATAGATGACCTTAACCACAGTCGCAGTACTTCTGGAAGCCAAGAGATCGTTTGCCAATTGGTACTTCACATAAACAACTCTGGAAGGGTTCTGGAAAATGTTATACATTTTTGTCGTGTCATACTATTGGCATATCTTATGTAAAACTAAATTATTAATAGGGAAGCAGTAGGTACATTCATCAACTCTACCCCTGAAACAACTACGCACTTGCTGAACTATCATAAACGTACTTATTAGTATTCTATTTCTGTGAATTAGGTCTTAAGATTATATGTTTCGCGGTTAGCGTCCGGAGTATCCCCTTACTACCGCACTGGCGTCGCGGTCTGCTGCGTACTGAGCACAGATTATATTTTCAATTAAAATTGGTGGTGGGCACAAGTGGAACGGAACCTCTTTAATATCTGTGGTGTTATACGTCATACATAGAGTAAATTTGACAGTAATTGATAATAGAATTGACAATGTGAAAGTTTATATGTTCAGTGCTGTATTTGTGCAGTAAATAAGATCGGAACTTAGAAACAGATTTTCCGTTATTTATCAATTATTTTTAATATTATCATCATTTCGCGTAAAAATATGGTAGTTGTAGCGTGCCAGTTCTCATTAAATGAAGCAATTTATTGTCGCTGCAGAAAAAATGCAACGATAACAGTTAATGAAGCGTTAAACTTTGTATTATATAACGCCGTAGGAATACGATTAAGCGTTTAAATCGATCGCGTATCGATCAGTTTGAAAAACCATTGGCGTGCTGTTGTTACATAAAAACCGTTCCACACTTTCCAATTTTCCGAATACTTATCTACTTTTTGCGGAAACAATAATAAAAGTGTGGCACGCTATATCCTAGTTATATCAGAAAATTTGACCAATATGGTGTTAAGAGGAATATGTTTAAAAGCATTTAAGGTCCAATTTTTTATTACGCAAGTAGCGGAATGATTTGAACGTTCACATCCTTGAGAGTACCAAGGGATCTCCATTTTTATCAATAAAATCAACAGTTACTAAACATTGACACCTATCTTGTGATATCACAACATGGAAATCGCAATATAACAGAATCAATCTTTGAACGTGCCCAAATATTTATCTTCGTTTAGTTCACAAATGTCCTAAGAATACTGTTCATCAACACGTGTTTTGTACAGCTTGACAACGCGCAGACAACACTTAAGTGATTTTGTCACATTAGTGACCATATGTTGTATTGTGCCTAAATAAAATCAACGGGCCATTGTAGATTAATTCAACAGCGTTTAACGGTACGTGTCATGTCATGGCTCCTTTCCATGCCCTTTTATGGTAAAGAAACGAACGTAAGCGCTTAAGACTGGTTGAAAAAATTGTGATGAAAAAGAAATACAACCAAGGCGAGCGCCATATGGTCGTCAAACCGTCCGCCGCAGTGGCAACACTGCTTGTTTGATGCGATCAAATAAAGAACTCTTTATGCTGTTCGTTGGTTAATTACTTACTGTAAGATAAGCTACTGTTGAGTGATTAAATATTAACGCGTAACTGTTCATTTTATTTTAATTAATAAAATAACAACTACGCTCTGAGCAACGAATTTTGTTTGGTTTATATACCGTAACTATATACATACATAATTTTATTAGGTTCAATGTTTTAAAACAACACAGAACGTAGCCTTTGAGAACACATGGACTTTCTTTGCTTTTTTCCCGCAGGAATTAATGACACAAAATTTAGTAGGTTTTCCTCTAAAAGATAATACGCTCTGGCCGCATTGCAATAACAGTTAAGATGAGGCTGCGTTTCATTTCAAAAAGCACACTGAATATAACCATATTATATATCCGTGAACATCATGTTTGTGTATGTATAACCATATACCGTTCGTTGTGAAGTTGAATGTAGCTTAGTATATTTATAACATACCACATTCAAAGAATCGAGAATCAGGCTCGATAACCCTGTTATTTATCATGCAAAGTCTTAAGAACCGAATATTATAATGTCACGCGATGGCACCAGAATTTTTCTTGATCGATGTTCGCGACTCGCAATGGCGTCGGCAGAGGGGAGCGTACACTGAACCGGTGACTCACCGGACCTCGCCTCGCGCTTTTCAGGGCTACCAACTTGCGAAAGACGGGACCGAGAAAAATATTCAATGTACAAACCTCTGGGAAATTAAAACATCGATTCTATTTTGCGACTGCGTTGCGCTTGACGATATGGGTGCAAACATTGTTTTTAAATGATCAATTGAGATAGATTTCCTAAAGATTTCTGATATGCTCCATATATAGTAACGTGAACTATGGTGCGGTTATTCATATTTTAAGTTTATCAGAAGACAAAAGCGCTAAAAACCTATACACATATAACGCTTTCTACTCAGAATTAATGTCAACAAGAGACAACCCTGCGCAGTCTCGAAACCGTAGAAAGTCGTAGTTATTAAAATTTCACCGTAAGCAGATCAGCGGCCTCAACACGTACCGTTCTGCTGATTAGAACCATAATTCATTACCGACGGTTGTCTGTGAGAGGAATGATCTTTTCATCATTTAATTATACAATAACTACAATATAATAATGTCCTAATACCACTCAGATATGGCTACCTGATTCCAAGCTAGGAGGAGAGTAACAAGATAGCTAATAAACTGCATAATATAGAAACCTAAATGCATACTTATGTTGGTTGCATATATAAGAGACTATAACAGGCTGTATGGATTTGTGTGCTCTCATTTTGAGTGCATGGCAACCTCATCGGCCTGCCTGTCTGACACACGACACACGACAAGGTTCTGGCGACTGGATGATCGCGGAACAGCGCAGCCTGCCCATGTTTCTAAATATCATCAATTTCTATATCAATCTCAATATCAATTTCTTCAAAATGGCCATATTAAAAGAATAATGCAAAAAAAACTTCGTGCGAATTGCCCTTTATGTTACTATCAACTTTTTTATCTTTCTACTGTTGAATACGAGTTTCTTGTCAGAACTTAGTAGATTAAATACTTAAATTAGTAGAGTAAGGTTAATCACTAGTAAGTGTCAATAATCCGAACGCTACACTAAATTTGAAATCAATGTGCAGTTCAGTAAATTAATCCGATTGACAGCTAATTTGTAAGCAATTCGTACTTCAACAAGCTTTTTTAACAATGCGGATATGTTATAATGCGATATTTCAAACCGACTCGTAAATAATCAGTTTTATAGCCGATTGTACTATTCTCAATTAGTATTTCTCAATCAATGTATTGTTTTCTAAGCATTTTTGTACTTATTTTTATAACTATTACTTTTAACCGTGTTATTCTAAATTTAATTTCAAATGAATATTTATTTTACTAATTTTAGAACAAAAAATAATGTTTTATATGTTATGTAGTTAACAATTTTTTTTCAGACAATACTGATTTTATTTACATGTACCTACAACTACCGAAATGGAAGACACTACGTAGAAGAAGCTAGACGTTACGTACGGTACTTTTATTATACGTACAGTAATTATAATTTTTAGTTTGTCTTAAATGATAAAATTCGTTTCACCCGTATGAAAAACAGGCAACGAGAAATATACGACCGCAGGAATGAGTTTGAACAATTAAACACTTGATTACTTTTAAAGTCATGCGTGAAGAGCACTGGCGGGGTGAAAAATGAACACAACCCTTTCCAATTAATTTTTCGCAGAGCATCTCTACCCTCCCTAACCCTTAGATTTCGTTAAATGTAATGTGCGAATAATGAAACGAACTTTTTAATTACACGAGTATGAATTGTTCTCGCACAGATTTAATCGAAAATAATATTCTCGTATATAATCGAAAATTTCGTGGGATTCGTTAGTCTGATATTAGTAAACAAACAATCTGACAATGTTTCTGGAACAGATTCACAAAATTATATAAATATTTCTGTATCGTGACGACGAAATCAAATTCCGTTTATATCTGATATACGGAGTTTAGAGTGAAAGAGAAAGAGCAGCAAGCGATGACCTGACCTTGAATCTAATAATAGCACATTCCTGAGTCCTGCGACATCTGTTCAGATCAGCCTCGCTTTGAGTATCTATACTAGGACACAGATACTTGCGCACGTATGAAACACAAGGTGAGTGAGACCAGCTCGCTTATACACCTTGTAAGGGTACAGTCAGGTGGGAATCGGGTTGCGCGTGAACTCGCGCTTACATAAGCGACCTTCGTTGAACATTAAAATATTGCATCCAATTTAAATTGAACTTAACGTGATATTAAGAACTTAAGTGTTGTTATTATTAAACAGACCTTACCAATTTATGAGAAGAATCGCCCTACTGGTTTCGATACTAGGTACCTCTGTCATTAAATATAGCCAGGATTCGAAAATAAATTCATCACCGGTCCATCGATTTAAACTACCTATTTGGTTTTTACTATTACAATACTGAAGAAGCTTAGAAAATGTCACTACTTAGGCGAGGTGCTCAGATAGAAAAAAGCCTAGACTGTTATTACCAAATTGTTATACAGTTACAGCCACGCTTGCGAAACTCTAATAGGCAGGTACATGAAACATCGATTTGGTTCAATAAGATGGCAGCAAGTATATTAGCAATTCTGAGTTAGATTTCAATTCGCTATGAGTTTATATTAAGAAATTTATAGACAAAGCAGAATACTCGATACTAAGACATTAAGGTACTAATGAAGTTGGTAGATAAATCTAATCTATAAGTAGGTATCGTGTATTCAGTCCATTGACTATGAAGAAATAATAAAAACACTTTCTCATTACATTTCTTGTGCCCTAAATACTTGTTTGTGCCAAATTCATGAATATTTTATTCCAACTTATAAAAGGCCTGCTAGTAATGATATGGTTATATAATACATCCCTTGCTATTTATCAAATCTAAGAGGATATTTAGCCAAAAATACATCAATACAAATTACGTATAACAATTTGCCATTGGAACAGTCTTGTTTCGGATACGTCACACACAAATAAAATGTAATATTCTAGAATTATTAATTTTATTCATATTACATGTTCATGTTTTAGTTATTTGTAATTCTGTTTGACAAGTAATAAAAAAACATAGTTAAAACTCTCCATATAATATTTATTCTGATAGTAAATTAATCTAATAAGAAAATTTTCATCCAAACACATGTTAACTTTTTCCTTTAATAAGTTTTCATACGTTTTCAGACAACTGTAAGCGCTCCGATGTTTTATAACTGTATCGAATTAGATACTCGGTCAACTTCCGACAGTAGCGGGAAGGAAGAGCCCTTAAAATAATTAGTACGGTAGCCTTTATAGTAACCTTAGAAATGCGGAAGTTTATTGCGATGCATACCTAGGTTTCCGTTTAGAGAACATCGTACACACGGGACGTGCAAAGGACGAGGTATTATGCAAAAGAGTACAATGTAAATGTATTGCATTACCCGAGTCTACACGACACCTCAATTAGGACGACTTTATTAAGCTAGATTGTGCACAACACCTTGGTCATTTTCATCCACCTATCCTGCAATGTTAGTGTAGTTACGATGTTATGTCGCCCACATGTCAAAGCAGTATTCTGAATCTGGCATGCATACACATTGAATATGGACATTTGTATTTTGTTTATATTTATGTTTCTATGGCAACCAGGCCGATGGAACCCTAATTTAGGGTTGAGATTTAGGCATATGTTGCAGATGTCAGTAAGCGACAGTAGCCACTTATCATTTAGTAGTCCGACTATCTGTTTGCCGGGTTAAGAGATTTTTCATAGATATTTCTTAATTTATGGACTCTCAATAAAACCAGGACTACTGCATTTCTGTAACATTGAGTTAAAATCTAAATATATACTTTGTGAGAGCTTGGTGCCAGATGTAGGGTAAAGGAAAACCCGTATTCCAGGTCACTTGTATCAAGAAACCAGTATCAAGGTAGAAGTGAAGGAAAATAGAATTAGTATACATTCTGACATTGACTTTGAAAATAAATTCGAATACTACTTTTAGAAGGTCCTTACTCTTGTTGTTGCCAGTCTGCCCACGCGACAACCTACGCATTCAGCTGTTAAACAATGTCACTGAGCATTATTTAATTAAAGAAATATGTTTTTTATATTGACTTTACTACAATTTAGCAATAATAAAATAAACCCAAAGCAACGAAAAGAAGAGTATTCTTAGTTTTTATATATGTCACAGTGTTTGATTTAGAAATATTAGTGTTTCTGATCGTCATTTCAGTAATCGGTGCTCGCTACCTGCACCATGGCGGGACTTGGCGTGACAATATAATAATAATAAAAACTGGTATATGTAAACATTGTAATCAAACAAGATCTTCAATATCAAATAAAATAAAAGGTTATTCCATCCCAAAATTTCACTTTCCCACTCTTAAAAATGTATACAGGCTTAAAATCTTTATGTTAGGATTGGGTTTTATGGGTCGTAAACACGAAGAGCGAGGCAGAAAGGCTTCCGGCAGCAATAAATAAGCCAGCAATAAAAATGTCTGTTTAGGTAGAGGAAAACAAAACCCCCTCATCGAAAGACAGGAGGACTACCAAAAACTTACAGGTGCGAACATTTAACAGAAGTCCGTCTGTGTCTAATCAATTTGTGTATTTAAAGATATGGTGATAAACGAAAATAAAAGTTGCCGTCGCTACACAACTGTCTGTTCCATTTAAACTGATATTCAAAGTGTCTCATGAAGAAGGACCTCGTATAGGTCCGAAATTCAAATCAAATAAGGAAATCATGTAAATCATCGGATGACAATACTTACGTCGTATTGTCAACTAGATATTTGATTGTATTTGAAGATATAGTAATATACAAAAACAGGTGTGTTTTGTGTACACCATATCACACACATACTGGTATTTGCACAAATGTGTCAATATTCGATAGAAGTTTCTAGATAACACCTGGACAACGTCAGATTACCACGATAAAGATAACAATGTAATTGACAAGCGAATTTCTGAAAAACAATGATCAAGACGAGGATATTGTAAACTATTCTTACAAGGTAAGTAGTTGTAGGACATAAAAAAGTGTCTGTACATATATGATAATGTATTTAGAAATATATAATTATGTAGTTTATCAGCTGTCTGGTTGCAATGGAACAGGTTTTGCTTCATTTGGGATCAGATGATCATGCGTTAGTTTTCAAAATATGATTATTATTGTATTATTACTTTTTTTTAGACTGAATATAAACAAATATATCTCAAAGTAACATCTTTATCAAAATATTATTAAAATACGTACCTAATTAAACACAAAAGGTTTTCGGTATAATGATAATGTAATCTAAATCTAATCAATGCAATAAAAGTTTTAAATTAACACATATACAGATATTCTTTGTGATGTTCTTTATGATTGAAAATGATTAAGAATACATTAATAATAATCATAGATTTATTTTCATTGGTTAATAATATTTATAATATATACAAAACAAAGAATACATTTTTTATCGTCCAAACGCAATATTGAAATATTATCAAATTTGTTTTGAGACATTCTTGATTCACCATTTTCTTTATCTGTTAAGGAAAATATAGGAATGTTTCATTGTTTAGGAATCATAAAACCGAACAATGTTTTCGAAGGTAATTCTATTTCTGATAAGTTTTCAAACTCTCGGGGAAAAAAGTTACTGATAGAAATAAATCTAATAACAAAATGCAATGAAGAAAACTTGTACATGAGTATAAAAATAATTCCCATTACATTCACCATTAATATCACAGCGCAAGTGTTGGTATTATGATAATGATCACTTATGACTCACTTTAAGCACCTCTTTGTATTCGCGGACGTTTCAATGGGATTTTTATTGTCGGAAATGATGTCTTCCGTTCGCATTAAAAAAATAGATTTGTTTTGTTAAAATTTTGTTCACCCGTTTGTATACTGTAGGTGAGAAATTATATTTTCTTATTATTTTGACTATTTCGTTTTGCTGCACAGATTTGCCAGATCGTATTTTATATAAATCGATAGACAGATAATAGTTGTTACTTATTTTACATAATTTATTAACTTCTTAATGTTGTGCAGATGCAGTAAGGCCAGTTCCAAAACCGTTTATTTAAACTTGTGACTGGAATAAGACGCAATAAGCATCAGTGACGCGGGGGAACATTATGGAATTAATGCGATCCGCATTTAGAAACTTGACCGTGAAATAATTTCAGGAAATGCAACAGAATATATTATAACTACAAAATTTATATAACTAAAAAACTAGCATAAAGAAAGACCGAATACTAAGAGATACCCGACAAAGAGCATACGTGATTTTAATTTTGTCTTAGAAGTGTAAATATTGTAAATTATAGTAAAACAAGAAACGATCAGACTTACTAGTGATACCACTAAAGAAATTGGCATTAAAATGTCAGTCTTAGTAGTTTCCAGTTAACAACCTATTCTTAAGAATGACTGAATAGAATCCATCAGTTCTATACATCCGTAGCAAAAATCTGTGAAATTAAAATCCTCTTTTAGTTCCTTGGCTTTGAATTTAATTTTAAATATATTACAGTCTATCACAAGACGTTGCCTATACATCTATCCGCAAGAAGCGAGGAGTAATAACGAGATTACATTTTTCCTGAAGACGACGCAGACGGACTACGCCGCTTCGTAATTCGAATATACATAGCTAGGTACCGACAACAGCATCGCAAATTGATTTATCCCCGAACCAACGGTGCCGCATTGCAGACAAGCTTTACGTACCCAGTATACCTATGTCCATATACCGTTTTACATTCGTCCGCGTCTCACAAATTTAAAAAGGCAGTCACATTAACATCTTAGAATTTTCTAAATCTAAACGCATATTTAGTTTAGATATTGCTTTTGGTAGAAAACAAATTGGATTTTTATATAATATATAAATTTAGTAATCAGTATATAGAAATAATATTATAAATCAATCGCAAGTCTGTGACCTGATATATACTGATGATTAAAAAAGTAAATTTAATCTCGGTAGATCCATATTTAATCCATGCTGATTTATATTAACTCCATATTCAGAGAACGTTACATATTTGTTGATTTTATGGACAACGTTATAACACCTCTGCCTAACCTTTGGGAAGAGAAAGGCATGATGTTACGTCGTTCATTTTATTGACGAAACAATGCTGTTTAAAATGAGCAGTCCGAGATTAACTACATGATAATTACCACGGCGTTATTCCAGCGCGTTGCGCCGCATTCCAGAACATGACGTCGCGTCTATTTCCCGCCGAGCACAGATTAACAATCGGACCGCCATTGTCTCTCACTACCATATGCATCCATTAGATACGCGACAGAATATTCATAGAAACCATGGTGTTGCGTTTACAGTCTCGTCTCTACTCTCTAAATCGGAAAAATTCCAGATTATTCACATTCGAAGTCATTTTTTTGTCTTTTCTAATCATTTTGAATTTGGAACAACAGCATCATCTGCGTTATTTAGCAAAATATTTTAATTAGAGAATTTTCTTTCAACAAGAAATTGAGAAAGAAATCTAGTTGACGTGGTATCCCTTTCCCGTCTTATAAAGAACAGGAATCAGACCTTTTGTTTTGGACCTATTGTCCTCTTATTCTTTGCGTTTATCAGACGATAAAAAACTGATTTTTATGAGCTGTAATTTGCATAAGTTGTAGAAATGGAAATGATCATATTAATCATCTACAGACATTCTCGTCTATCTATTTATTATGCAACATAATTAAATAAGACCAAACATAGTTTCTGTCCCTCTAGAAATAGGTTTATCAATGATATTCTTCAAATTGAGGCCTTAAATAAGGTAATTATCTACATTAAAAACATTTGTAGGTTTTGTAGTTAGTAAAATTATATTTTATATGTAGTTAATAAAATTATATTAAATACAATGTTATTCAAATTTTAAAATATATTTGTAATCTTTTTGGTAGGTAGGTAAATTCAAAATTGCAGTAGTATACCAATGAAATATGTATAGGCGATACAGTTGAGTCAAGTCTAATATTCTGGATTTTTTTCCCACGATAATGGACTCGGACACCCGTTACAGAGCCATCTAAGTATCTCATTATTATGTAGTAGCGCTGGGGAATGAGCAGAGCCGTGATCTACCTCTGCAAGAGTAGTCATATTCTATCAATGAATTTGTCAAAGCGCTGACATTTATCCAACATATATATTTAATTATTTACATATAATTTATAAAGAATTAGGTTCACTCTTATTAATAACCAAAATCGTGTTTTGTCAATATATACTACATATTAACATAGTCGCACAGTTCATAATCATAAGTTATTATTTACAGCATTTTTGCTATAATATAGCTTCCAAAAAGTAGCATGGTAATAGGTTAACCTCCTATTTCATGTTGGGAAATTTATAAGAGGGATCGTGGGAGTGTACTGCACTCACTTGCCTACCCCTTCGAGGGTTATAGGCGTGATGTTACGTGTGTGTTTGTGTATA
>DWDT01004294.1:0-11371 GCA_018245595.1 Microceris scylla | reverse complement strand
GGCCGCCCTTCACGAAATTCGTCATGTAAGGAAACTCTACCTCTCTGAAATTCAGCAAACCATCGCCTCACGGTGCTCAAACAAGGTGCTTCTCTCCCAAAAGCATTTTGAAGACGAGCAGCACAGACTTGCGGAGAGAGAGAACTTTTAAAATCATAAAAAATCATCGCTCTATAATCTTTTCGACTTAATTCCATTTTCGTTGCGTACGTAGAACTTTGATGTGTGATAAAAATCAATTGACAAATGATTTCCCGCCAATTTTATATTTTTATTACTAAGAAGGTTGCAACGTTTTAAAACATATAACATTTGAAATTCAAATAGTTTCGATTAGCTAGAAGTGCAAAACTTATAGTGTGCCCCATGTATTTTATATTCTAGTGGCACTTAAGAAAGAACGTGAGTTAAATCTTTCAAGTAAGGACAAAAAAGAATAATATAAATAATTTTTGTCAAATATGGGTATACGTACATGTTTTAGAATTGGAATGAGTCCATCATACGTGGCTATAATTGGTATACAATCGGAGACAGTGAATTGAATAGAGAGAAAGAAATCACTGTAAAAGATCAGCTAATGTTAAGGGAAATTTTACGAAAAATCAAATCTTCTCACGTTAGTTAAACAAAAATTACTGACAATGAATAGGAAATAATCGTAATATAATAATATAAAATATATATGTAATAAGAAAATTACATGAAGAATTATATAAACCTTAAAGAAGTAAGGATTGAAATGTAAGAATAAATTCAAGAAATAAATATAACAAAGCTCGAGCATGACTCTATGACAGCGGACGCATAACAATCAATTTTCTGTGTAAAATCCAAGTACCGTCCGGCTTGTGGGCAATGCAGGTCCTGGCAAAGTGCCGGTAAAGGCTATCCAATCCTAGGTGTTGGGTTATCTAAAACAATATTTCCAGGAACAAGCAGACGTGGCTTAGAGACATAGAAATGAAATTTGGCAGATGTTCCAATATTTTTTTTAAATACAATTGAATGAACAGCAAAAGTAAATTCATCGCAGCCTTGCAATTTTTGACTATTAAAGTGATTTTAAGTATAATAACATTATAATATCTGCTTGTGCTTGTAGGTCTACACATCTATTCCCTAGACATATTCAAATAGAAGATGCCTAAATAGAAAATTTTCATATTTATCTGGCCGAATCCCAAACTCAGGATTATTCGTATGGCATACCTGTGAAAAACGTGACATAAGATTCTTCAGCTTTTCCTAAGATAAAAAGAAACGCTTATTTTTTTTTTAATCCAACGCTTATTTTTTTTTTAATTATTTAAATCCCACGAGCCAGTATTCATTGAACAGGAAAGGAACATTATTATAATTAAAATGGAAGAACACGATGATTCTCACATAATAAAACAAAAGTACAAAATCATAATTGCTTCAATCAATTCTCATCAAGAAATGAACACTGCAAAATAACAAATACAACAGTATAAGACCGGCTGAGCTAAAGTAAATAGCCAAGGTAACAGCAAATCAGCAAATAAAATGTATTGTCGCAGCGAATCGAATTAACCGTAAAATCAACAATTTGTTGAACTTTCTCATCGTTAGTTAGTACACAAGTTGCGAGAGCAAACCACAGTGGATCTTTAGATTAGTGGGTATTTCTCAATACCTTGTAAGTCTACGGTGCTGTGTTAGACGTGCCGTAGATCGTAGATTTTGTAAGCAATAAATTTATAAGATTATGTACTTGAATGTGGAAATGTTGATGACTTCCCTAATAAATAATTGCACAATTTAGCATGACGTGCCTATTTAATTCGCTTCGCAACTTTACAAAAGGTTGTTAGGAAAAATTGACTAACTGCATATGACTTTCATAATACAAAGTTTAAATCAGGTGAACAGATACATTTTCAATTATAATGTATCTCTTTCTTTTAAAAAAATATTTATAGACTTACCGTTATGCAAAAGTAGGTTAAACGGCTTTGAAAAATTAAGTTATAAAACCAAAATTTGTCGTAGGTATGTTATAAAACTTACTTGCTATTACTTGGACTTCAAACATTTATCTTTAAAAATGTTATTGACAACATTTTACTTCTCAATATTTAACAGCACCGTTTTACGTAACATTAGAATCATACATTCCAAACCCAATAAAATAATACGAAAGCTTGCATTATCACCGCTTTCGTATTTAATAATATCTGATTTACTCCTTCTTTTTGTCATTCAACAGCGCCGTGTTTCATAATATCATATTCTACGCGGAATATAACTTTAACTTTGTCGTTTTTATTTCCATCATATCACTCATTCTCAAGTTCAACATGCAGGAAAATCTCTAGACAGTGCGTGTTCTGCATAATATCGGAACATGCTAAATAGCAGGTACGTGTAAAATAGAGGAGTGCTGGAATTTACTGTGATATATTCGCGTAGAGTTCATATATTTCATACTAATACACGAACAGTGAATATTGCTATAGACTAAAGTACCAATAGATATTGAACCAGATAATAAAGGCGTAAATGACATGGTAATTTATTTGAAACTACCATTCAAATGAGGGTAAGGACGGTTTTAATTGATTTAAAGTACCATTAGAAATTTGGTGACCAATTTATTACTAAAATATTAAATCTAATCAATGGAAGTTGTTCTTCAACCAGTGTTACGGAAAACATATGGTTTGTTTAAGCATATCTGTTTCTTTATACATGAATATTGATATCTATATTAATCGACTAATACAATAGTCTCTCCATCTTATTTTGATTATTAGAATCGAACAAGTAGGAAACTGGCGTAACTTACGACGGAGCATTGGCAACTCCTCAGGTGTTGCACATGTCCATAGGCAATGGTGAACATTTTCCATCAAGTGGCCCATATCTCTGTTTGTTCGCGTTAAGAATAAAAAAAGCTCATTTGATATCATAGTAAATACGTCGAACTTAATAACTGTTTTCATCAACAGCGCATTAGCATCCACTTGAGGCCACATGCGTCTCCAAAAGTCATTGAGCTCATTTTCAGCTTTTCGCATTCAACCGCAGTTGGCCACTTTGCTTATATTGTCACGTCACCTAGTTGGTCGGCGTACTACGCTACATTTGCCAAGTCATGTTTAATATGAATTAGAATAAATTTGTACTGCAAGGCACGCATAGATACTAGACGCTACTTCAGAGGACTAAGCTGGATCCATGCCAGTATGTCCTTTACAGTACCACACCCTTTAAACTAACACAAATGAACAATGCTGTAATGATGGTACTTTGACCAGAAAATTCCGGACGAAGTGAGAAAGTGGGGCAGGGGAGGCGTAACTAAAATATTCATAGTTTTACAAACTACTAAACTGACAAAATTTTATCATATCCGTCCAGTATCGTTATAGTCTTCAAAAGTGACGTCCATATAGTTTTGAAATAAAGCACACAAATTTGTAACACGATAAAAATCTATGATTAATATGTTTCAATACCTTCTAGATACAAACAATAATATTACGTACGAGACACGAGCTTTTAACAAAAGAAAGCGCTAGTTGTTTACGAAGCATCCGATAAGCGGCGGAAGTGGCTTATCTGAATGTTGCCTCGCTGTTGCCTACGCACTGCGGGCCGCGCGCCAAGCGTGCGGTTTTATTGTGGCTGTATTTTGTTTTACATCCCTATGGTGCGTTGCTTAAGGCTCTTCCCAAAAAGAGAATGCACACTTCTGGTGTTCGAACGATAAGAAATAATAAATTCATGTATCTGCGCTGTGATTCATCTAAGTTATGAATTTGATCTTGTTAGTTTTGTTTTCCCGTATTGTTGGTTTTTAGTGAGGAAAAGCAATTTGTTGGAGAATCGTTGTGGCGGTATTAACCTCATAATGATCCCATAGGCGGGTGATGGTGGTATGTTTGTATGTGTATTTTAGTATAGTGTGTGTGTTTAGTATAGTATAGTGTGTGTGCGTGTTTTAAAAATTTTTGATAGGTGAGTGTTTGGCTGCGATCCCGTTTAATGGAAGATACATATATGTCCTAAGAAGTTGTCAATAATACTCCCTCTGATTTAAAAATTTCAAGGTTATATAATATGCCCGGAAATACATACGCTGGTAGTTTTCCACCAATTGGCTGTTGGGTTTTTATAATACGCGTCTGTTTCTTTTACAGACCTAGATTTTCTAATTGTTTACGCTAGTAATATAGCTTTTTTCCGCTAAATGTTTACTCTTAATATTTAACCAATTTTCATTATTTTTACATTGTACATCGTTAGATTTAATTCCTCTGAAAACACGATGTTTTTTTTGCATGGAACGTAACAAAAAAAAACTAATTAGCCAATAACAACCGCGCTAAATTATTTTTAGCGCTGTTACCCATTTGTATATCATTTTATCCTATAAACGGATAAAATGTACTCATCAAAAGATTCTGTATACAAGCTTAAAAGCTCTTGCATGTTTAATGGCAGCTCGTGTTTCGTTGATGTTATATTAAGTAGTGTAATGTGTTGTTTCGGTAACTACATCAAAAAGAGCTCTCGTGTGTTATAATGTAACATTACACTCCGCCCTCGCTATTGTTCTCTGCGTGTACTCAATTTAGTATCATAAATGCTTCGCTATTGTAGCAATTAGAATGCTTAATGATTTTAAATTTTCACTATTGGCTCACTTAGGTGGTACGTTGAAATTCTACTATTTAATTAATTCGTGTTCTCACATAATATTACGCCTGTAATTCCCTGAAGTGGTATGTAGAGTAGGGTAGAGTATCTACTTTTTTCACCGGTGTGCACATCCTCATTTGCCTCATAATTATATCATAGTGAAAGTACTTACATACATGTGTGTATCTTTGCAGGAAAACAAGATATGAGATACGGTACCGTTTTTTTTTCTATGAGAAACATTGTATTATTTAATTAGTCTGATTGTAAATCCTTAATTATTTATGCTGTACATTTTATCTTAATGAAAATCTTGATCTATTACACGTGGTACATTTAAAGTGAATAGCGTATATACATATACGTGAGAATATAAAAAATACCACACAAATGTGAACACGTGAACTCTCTCACACGAACTGACAAAACGTACGCCTCGTAAAATGTACTAAGTAATTAAATATTCCGAATTTACTTAGCGTTTTGTTATCACGATTTGAAGTCATATTTAGAAGATTTTATAGTTATAATAGTAACTAGTATCATAGTATCTTTTTATATCAAGCATAGATATATTTCGCACTCCGTGCTATTGGCCTACCCCGTAACGGACTTAGCGTAAAGATATGTATGTATGTATATCATAATTGCTAAAGAAAATAAAATCACATCAGGTTTTTAAGTATAAAGTTTTTAAGTTTTTTGCTTCTGCCCACCCAGTAAGGAACATGACGTGATGATATAAGATAATAATATTAGTCATTGACACACCATACCATTACGCCGTTGGTTATAAGTCACTCGTTAGAATGATAAGGGTTAAGGCCATAGTTGACTTCGCTAGCCAATTACTTGTCGGTAGTAATTTACACACCTGCGAGAACGTTATGAAATCTTTGGCTTACTGGTCTCTTAGAGATGTATCACTTCACCGTTATATCGATAGTTAATGTTAAAATAAAGTTTATTAATATAAAAGTTACATATATTAACGTGATCTGTTTCTGAACTGTGCCTTAGAGATAATGAATACAGTAACGATTTGCAAAATTATAGTATAGTTTAATTATAGGGTAGTTGTTTTTTACAAATTTCTTCGGTGTTATTAAATTGCTTAAATTTTATTCCCCAAAATTATGTATACTTAAGTATGTGAGAGATAGTAAAGTATGTAAGAGAGAAATTTCTAACAATATATTATATCACAAAACTGTATAAAAATCACATAGTATTCCCAGATGTATATACTCGTACAAAAGAGAGAAGGAAAATTAGTTTGTTCATTGTGAGTACACTTTTACAAATACAATATAAGATTTACATGTTATATACATTATATGAATTAATCAATATGTATATTATACATATACATATTATATTCACAGACTTTTTCCTTCGCGCGATAAGCTTTTTGTGCTTCCCGCTTAGAATAATAGAACATTTTTTGCCGTCACGATTTCTTGGCATCAATTACACGCTAGTTATATTAACAATGAGTTATTATTCATTATCTTGTTGGCACTAGTGTTTTTCGTCTTAAATTATTAAAGTTCGAGCTACACTTATTAGGAATTTAAATTTAGTTAGATTTTTAACAAATCAATGAAAAAACTGAATCGGTATGTTTCAGTGTGGTAGTTGATGACCGTCGTCAATCATTTTGTGACTTCATTCTTGAACACATTTCTCCTTTGAGAATGGTACAAGAAGGGTTAAAATCATAGTTTGTCATACTGGTCAAGTGCCCGTTGGTAGACTTAATACTTCTTAGAGAACATTATGGAGAACCCTATGGTGTACAAATATCCTGGGGATATTTTCATTCAACGTTACCAACGTTTAATGTTTTGTAAAGAGGTACGCGCTCGGATTTGAACCCAGGACACCGGGAGCCAAAGGGTGAACTCGAAGCTACCAGTCTATCACTGCGATACTGGTAACTAGTAGCTGTTAGGAATGAATAACTCCACTCACTTGTGTAATTACAATTATTTATATAAAATTAAATCCTATAAATCCACATTCATATACCACATGACCTTAATGCGGATCGAACGGCCTCAGGCTGAGCGTTTGATCTCACAATAAAACGTTTTTGAAGGGCTCAAGGTTCCAATGAGTTAGATATTGGTAACATAACCAGATAAAAACGATTATGTGTTAGTAAAATTAATAAATGTTTGTGTATTAGTGTGTGTTAGTCTGGAATTGTTGGACATTCTAAAGTCGCAAAAACTTAAGTACCTATGTATTGGTGAGCTGGTCTTCTAGATAATAAGTGTTTAGATAACACTTAGTTGAATATCTGCAGTATATAACATCTGTGGTATATACTTACTTATACAGTAAATGGTGAATGATATCTACCTATTGTCAAATTCTTTTAAAAAATAATTGTGGTAATTTTTTTCACTTTAATCTTTTAATTCCAGACACAATATTGTATCGTTAATTTTGATTTGTTTTTATAAAGTTGAAATCAATATTGGACCAGAATAATTTTTAATTTGAAATAATTATAAATCTATTACGTACAATAACTATTTAAATAATACAAATAATAACATTTTTAAAAATTATGATGCAATATTTGTTACGTATCCAATATGTTGTACATTTATTAACGTCAATGCTATGCACGATTTTCCTAAGTCTAGGCGCCGTATTTAATATAAATATTTATCAACTCCACAATGCAGTAGAATTACACAATCTTATGCGACTGTGCATGTTTTATATTTATATGTCAGTTGTTAAATTGAATATGAATGCGGTAAAATTGCAGGTTTACGTTAAATAACTGTCCGGGAGAGATAATATTTTAATTGCTGGCTAAGTTTCTTGTCAGCCACGTTTTATTAATTGACGTGTGACTTATTCGTTTCATGTCAGTTTAAAGAAATATCATGATAGATATTATTATATTAATATTATATCGTCACAAAAAGTTGCTTTCCGGGTTGGCAGAGAGCATGAAATGCCGAATATCTGAACTTGCAAATGTGATGTGCTTCTTCCAAATACGTCATTCTCTTACGACGGTTTCAGAGATTTTTGACTACCTCATCAGTGTTTTCGTAAAAATGTTCCTTTTAATAAGGTCGAAAACACATAAATATATATATATTACTATGTTGAAGTTCATTCTATGTTATGAGGAAATTTTTGAGTGGTGTCTTATTAAGCTGTAATATAGGGTGCTTTGGTTTTCAAACCGAAAAACACTTGCGCCGGTGATTCAAAAGGTTCTTTTGAAAATCGAACTCAGTGTGATCTTGAAGAAGTTGCCATTGCTTTATAATTTGTTGGAGTCAAGAAATAATCTTCCGTAGATGTATAATTTATCAATATTGAAATTTGATGAAAGATGCTTTAAAATGTTAGTAAAAGCCAAGAGTATAAAGTTATTCGTTCTAAGATAAATGGGATATATTTCTGATAGTTATATCGGAATTTATTTGGATGGTTAGAAAATACATGAAATCATCTGCATCAGTCTTCCACCCTGTACTGTGGTTGACTAGGATGGCAGACTAAATTCTCATTCTGACAGAAATTAAGAAGATTTTAAGTATAATTAACAGTGGAGGTGACAAGAAAAAGGCGAATTTTGTCTCGATACCATTACAAGACGTAATAATCAATATTTAATATAATCGACCGATTATAATTCCACTGTTGGAATATGTGTCTCCTGTCATATTGAGAGGGTTAAGGACATAATCTACCACGCTGGCCAAGTGCGGGCTGGCAGACTTCACACACCTTAAAAAATATTCTTTTTATAGATTCGAAGGTGTGCAGGCTTCCTTACGATGTTTTCCTTCACCGTTAGCAAGTGATATTTAAATATATAACACAAATTAATGTTATTCCGCAATCCGTGATTATTTGTATGCATGTTTTCGTGAATCATTGCAAAGTAACATTATTTTAATAAATTACTCAAAATAATGGAAATCACAATTAATTAATATACATACGAGTACATGCATGTTAAATACAGATCCAGTCTCAGCATTCATAAGCACTAATACAGTGTAAACAACATAATATTATGAAGCTTATTAAAACTACTTGTGACATCCAAGAAAATAAGATAGCAATGTAAAAAGATGGATCGTACAGACCTAGCTCATCTTCAACGGTACCACGGGACGATCAGATAAGGTGACCATTATCCAGAAGTGGGTTAATGTCTCCCCCATTATGGGACCGTCACGTGGCGATGGGTTCAGAGATAGGCGGAAACTAATAAGCTACGTGATTTCGAAATATTTCTTAGTGAAATGGCGGCTAGTTATGACAACAAGACTCCAGAGAGTGCCGTGAGTAGTTATCAAAAGTTTTTTATTGTACGTGCGTTCACTTTTGTGCCGTTAAACGTAACTGTGGTTAAGTTAAATTATATTAAAAACGAAGATAGTAACGACGATGGCTGAGACTCTGTTCACGCAACGGGGAGTTTTAGATCACACTGCCACGCTGCTGCAGTGTGGTCTGGCAATTTAGTGGCCTAGTCCGTTTATTAGTAATATTTAAACCATCTTTAAGGTTCTCAATAAAGTTTACCGATTATTATGTAATTATGAAGCTCGGTATGAGTACTGAACAAACCCTTCGAAGCATAAAAACTTTCGTAGAACTCGTCATTAGTGGTCACCCACCCGAAAATGGACGCAATAATCTATGCCACTTTTAAGCTGTGAACGTTTTAGTACGAGTAACTCACGCCTTACTATAAACAGATACAAATATTGAGTAATAAGAGTCAGTTAGAGGCATTATGATAATAATGATAACAGCGATAACTTTGTGACCGATATTCTTGTGTTGTTGACAGGAAAACAATAAATCTAGTAGGTATACGGAGAAATGAATTTGTCCTCATATTTTATTGATAAGCTCGCTGATAAGACATTTTGTATAGCAGCTTTACATTTAAACTGAAATTGAACGAATGGTTTCTTAATTGAATATTATGAAGGAGAATGATAAAAGTTAATTTTTCAACTAACTGCGGTAGTCTACAGTTTAGAGGATGGCTTGTGTTAAGGAGAAATACATAGTTTTATGGTAGGCGGCGAATAATTTCTGTATTTACCAGATATAATTTCAATCTGCATAAAATATTAATATGAATAGCATACTGACTATACTCAAATCAGTTGGACCCATTTTGAATTGTAAAATCTTTGTATACCCATATTTCCTGCAATAAAATATCTGTATATAGTATCCGAACATTATATATACATATGATTTGTATGTACAATGTACCCATGTTGGATGGTGGATGGTAAATACGACATAACAGTATACTTCTTATACACTGCGCCTTCCGATTGTTGCAAAGTAATATTAGTTTAATTTATTGAAAATTGATTGGCGCGAAGTCATACCTGATATATATAACTATTTAAGGAACTCATGTGCATTAGTGCTTAATGAGGTATAAATGTCCAAGTGGCTTTTAACATTAAGTGTTACTAGAAGATGTTATATGTATTAATATTTGATAGGGTCCCTTGTGCCCTCGATTTCCATTGATGAAAAACGTAAATACCTTTTAAGATGGACTGCGCATGCTTGTAAGAGTCTTTCCACACCCTAAAGGTTTGCTTCAAACAAACAAACAAAACAACAGAGTATATAAAAGTTATACCGCATAAAGATAACAGTCGATTTTTTATTTACATTGCCGTTATACTCAAAGTCTCATCATATTATCATGATTGAGTCTCATAATGACCATACAGACGACTGATGGGAGGTAAATTCTTAGGGATAGTCTGATACTGATGGAGGTAAATTCTTAGGGATAGTCTTTCTACTAACTAATGAGTCACAGTCCCATTGCTGTGGAACTATAAAAGTAAGACTATACCTACATAGTAAGTAGGTTAAGTTTCCCCACTTTGGAATGGTTTATGTTATAAAACATTCCAAGTTAGGTCTCAAAATATGTTACGATCAAAAAATACTATGGATGCAGGTAGAGTGAGTGATGGAAAATATTGATGTCAGGTCCGTCAAAATAAAAATATTAGGTCCTCGGCCCTGCCTACCCATGACGGACCTGCCGTGATGATGTACAATACTAAAAACTATATTTCCGGATGACTGGGTTTGGAATATTTAGGTTGCAGCGGCTATGTACCAAGGTGTGATGTAGGTACTGATGTAGCGTTACCATTATTTCATAACTTAAAAGCTTATCAAACACGCAATGTTCAATATTTTTCATCGACCATTAAACTGACTAGGAGCTTGAGTATAACCAATTGAACAAAGAATTACAACTTACTTAACTTTTCCAGAAAATAGTAGTTGCCAAAGCTTAATAAAATTAAACAGACCAAGAGCTTAAGTCTCCCGAGCCCCGAGCGTACTTCTTTAAACTCTTTGTGGGATTAAATCAGAAAATAAAAAGTTTATGCAAGGAACTAAAAGAACCAACGTCATTGGGAACGGGCTGAAAAGCACTGCTTATAAGTAAGATTTGTTTTATTTTCCTTCAGTTCCTGACGAAGTAGTGGTAGGTTTTCGAAATCTATGCGCGGATACGACTACGAAGACACTGATAAATATAGACGAAGCACGTCAGGTTTGGAAAGATAGAGATATATGGGACTTGACGCTCTCTGCTCTGGATAGAGCAGAGAGCGCCAGTAGTGGATCTGATTAATGCTAAATTTAA
>DWDT01004293.1:0-11372 GCA_018245595.1 Microceris scylla | reverse complement strand
ATTGGTCGTGTTGGTTGCAACTGCGACTGCCGATCGGGAGGTCCTGAGTTCGATTCCCGAGTCGAACACTACGAAATTTTCTAATTTAGATTTTCTAGTAGTGATTCAGTCTGGATATGTACCCGATGCATGGCAATAGGCTCACCACCTATTCCATAGTGGGACGTAAACATAACCGGTGAAACACAGGGTTCTGCACTCCTCTGCCTACCTCTTCGGGGATTACAGGCGTGAAGTTACGTTTACGTTTATTGTATGTAAACAGTAAAATATTATGGCTAATTAACTTTATCATCTACCATCAGGTGGCGCTGCTCCAGTCACGGCTAGTCAAAGGCAAGAAGAAACTCAAGCGAATCCGCGCAGTAGACGATGACGACGATAGACCGCAAAGACGATCAAAGAATCCTAAATCCAAAAAGAAACATGGCAACTTCACGAACGACCTCACTGACACATCAAGAGCATCTACTAAACGGTTAAGGTATGACGCCAACAAAATTCAAAAGGGATTTGGACTCACGCAGAACAAAGGAAAGGCCAAAGGTAAAGGTGCTAAACTGAAGGGAAAAGGCCAAGCGATGAAAGGAGGTAAACCCAAAGGAAAAACGTTCGGAAAACCACAAGCACCGAGGGGAAATAAAAAGAAATAATTAAATATTTTTATAGAGAACAAATGTGTTTTTTTTTCATTACAAAGCCTTTATCGTGTTATGAGAATAGAGAACTTGGAAAAATAAACGTATTTTTATGGACAACTGAACGAATTTTTAGAATACTATACATTGACATATACTTGGTTATGAATATCCGATTCAATATATATTCGCTTTAGAACCACTGAATAATGTTCTGTATTCTCATACGTCTTATTATTGTAACTCTAAATAGGCTGTTCTTAAAATGTTATCTTTTCGTTATCAGAAAATATTAGCGCCATTGTCAATTGTCATACATGAAATTAGACATTGACAGCACAAGTTTTTTTTTTACACGATGACTATGGTAAATTATAGATCACATAGATATTCACATTATCTTTAATTAATCGCACTAATGTAATAAATGATTTTGCTGCGAAGTATTTAACTATGATAATAAAGAATTGTAGCAGTGATATCTTTCACATGAGTTCTGCAATATTGTAATTATAACAAAACTAAAATCAACTAAAGGTTTAGACGTAATCTAAATAATTGTTCATCTTCCATAATTCGAAACACTACTTCGTTAAAATTGTAACACATTTGTTTGTAATTGTTTTGTTTGAAATACCATTTTCTTTGTGATCCGACATTCCGACATTCGTACGTTTTTTAAGTTTAATCTGAAATGTTTGTAGAATATACTACGTACTTAATTTGTTTTTTAAACGTTACAGGGGTAGACACAATTTTCAAATACAATAAGATATATGGGAAGAGCTAAAGATTGAGCTCAGTCGTGTGCCATTGGAAAGGCCCCTGATAACAGTAGACGGAAGTAGGCTGATGACAATCTATTTGTTATTGTGAATATTAAAGATTACTTATTTCTTGGAATCGAAATAATAATAATGAGTTTACCCATTGTTTACATTTCGTGAAGCACGTACAGTTGACCCATGCACAGTAAACCTATTTTGCATACATATATTCAACTAATTAAAATAGTTATTTAAACAAATAATGAGTAATTTCGAAAGAGAAGAAACGTATGTTATGCACGAACAATCGAAAAGAAATATTTACAAGTCATTATTGACGGAAATATATTAAAAATTGCAATAGGGGGGCTAACTTGTAGGTATATGTTTAATTCTTTTTTAAATAAATAAATGGAGAACAAACAATTATTAACTGCGAACAATTATGAACAAGCGATGAACAAACGAATTAATAGTAAAAAAGTCGAAAATAGAAAAAAAATATTTTGAGGGACTAGGACTAGCTTCACCGAGCCTGAAGAGTTTCATCTTTCAGCAGATTGTCCGCCCTCTAGTGACTTAGTTTAATAATACATTATAAAAAATGCAATAGTTTTGAGATATTACAGAAAAAAAAATTGTTTTGTTTATTTCATTACTTAATACTCGCTTATAACACTGTTTATTCGTCTATAATTATAAATATTAGGAAGACCATAGATACATTTTTCTTTTTCACACTTTAATATTATATCATAGACAAACAGTGTGGCGTCGCTCGAGCGGATGTTGTTTATGAACGACATTTTCTTTGGAAATTGTATTTGGATTTAGATCACGTTATTCTTGGTTGTTTTGCTCATATTATCTGCTCGTACTGATAATATTAGGGATAAAAGTAATGTGGTTCAATAATTGACTCCAGGTAAAAGGCGCACGCAAGTTACGCGCTGATATTTGGCAAAGTTTTTTCTCGGACAATATAGCGGGAAATCGTCGTCGTGACGCGCACAAACGTTGATAATTCATCCGTTCGTCTCGAGGACCGCTGGAGTGTCGTAACATATTGTTATGAAGTTATTTAGGCGTTGACACTGGGTCTGTATTGTATATTTAGAATTGACAATGTCTGATGAAATGGCGGTGAACGATAACGCGACGAATGAAGAAAGTAAACTGACCAGCGATGATGCTGTTGTGGCGGGAGTCGCGGAGCCAGGCGAAGCTACTCCAATACTTGCTGGCGAAGAACCTACAGAAACTTGCAAAGAAACCCCAAAATCAGGCAAGTTTTATTTTCGCATAACCTATTAACAAAAGTGACGTATATAATTTCTATTTTGTCTATTTTACTTTCTAACTGCTTCACGAATATCCGTTTTAGAATTGCACTGTTGACGAAAATATCGCTGCCTATCCAAATGTACTTCCATTACTTCAAACATCAAACTTTTCAAGAAATTTTTCTATATACCAAAAAAACTATGAAAAAGTTGTATTAGACAAGACAATAGCTTAATCTTTATACAAATGCATATACCAGATAGTTAATACTAGTATTTCCAACAGCTTTTAAACATAAACACTAAATAATCTTCATATAGGTGTTAACGACCAAGTCGGACCAAATATATGATGTTTTTATTGTCTTCTTTATACACATATATGCCATAGTATATACTTATTTATAATATATGGTCGACAGTTTTCAATATTTCTTATTGGGTAATATCCTTTGAGATGGAAATGATCGGTGATAACACAACCAGGTCGTCAAAAGTTTTTGAACTGAGCTCGGAAAGGCTATAATAGGTCTAAAAATAACAGGACTAAAAATTTTTCTTCTATCAAAGTCAAGTCATCTTATTATCAGAATATTTACTTGAAGGAGTGTATATTGAGAGTGTAAAAATTTATCAGTAAGTTCTATGGTAATACATAAACTGAGTTAAATAATTGAATTTAGTAACACTTAGCATTAGTAACGTATACATACCATTTCAATGCATCTCACGGTACTATTTTCAAGGCATAAAGAAGTATTAAGAAACTTAGAATCAGTTACATTTTGGTGTCGGTCCTCGGATAATGAATTAACTATATTGTGAAGCAAAGGTATTCACTTGTTTCTGAACTCAATACATTTCCGGAGCTGGTTTCAACTTTAAATCATCTGTTTTGCCTACTTTTATGCCACAGTGACATTCAAGTTCTATGTCACAATAAATTCTAATGTTTGATTATTAATATGTCACCGATGAACTCTGTCCATTGGAATCAAAGATGGCATACAGTTCAATTTATTTATAAGCTGAATATCACAAATGGACCAAGACTTTCTTAATATGTAATGATTTAGAAGGATATCTTTCTTCGTTCATTCTTATAAGAAATATGGGCATATTTTATGATTTAAATAATTGTTTGCCATCAATTTCTGTGTTATACCATTTGGTTACCTGACATTACATTTACAGAAAGTTATTTTAGCCAATAGTTACGATGGAAGAGATTGCTCCATACATGTCATGGAGGTTCACCCTTCATTTGCTTTTCATTTACTTTAACCTCATAAAAAAGCTACATCAAATCGGTAAGCTGGTACTCCTAAGACCATATCAGTATTAAAAGTGGTCTTTCAACAGCCAACTTCAAGTTTTAAGTAAGCATAGTACCCAAGACTGCAACATCATGTGATACAGAATTACCGGCTGTGTTGCCTTGAGGTGACATTTGTCCCTTCATCATCATCGTCATTATCAGCATACTCCCGTCCACTGCTGGACATAGGCCTCTCCAATGGCACGCCACTGAGCCCGATCTTCAGCTCTTCGCATCCAACCACTGCCAGCCGCTTTGCGTATATCGTCACTCCATCTAGCTGGAGGGCGTCCTATTTTGATTCAATAACTGCGTCGGCGGTGCGAAAAGCTGTGCCCTGCGATCTCCAACCCGCATGTCCAGCGTGAAGATCACGGGCATAAACCCCCTTTTGAGGGAGGCCTATGACAAGCAGTGGACTGAGATAGGCTGATTATGATGATGATGATGAACTGCAAAATTCCACCATCTCCAAATTAATGCTTTTTAAGATTCATTACATTATCTTTTACATGAAGCTTTATTATTTAAAAGTAAGTAGCGATCAGTAAAAGTTAACACTAGATTGAAATAATTTGTGATTTGAACTTCATTGAAATGGAATTTCATTTTTGTTGCCACCTGCGCGTTGGCCTCAGATGTGACCGTGAAAACATATCAACCAAGAGGACAACTTTGCCTGTACCCAAGAGAAACAGCTTGAGATATTTTGCGTTCTTACTGCTGTCTTTATTCCGTGTGGATTCTAATTAATAATAATAGTAATGTATAGAGGTAACTCCCACGCGACCATCTGAACCCAAACTACGCAATTTGCATGGTGGTAACCAGACAGCTGAGAAACAAAATATATAATTTTCTAAATATAGACTTATATAAATAATGTTATCTATACCTTTGGTTGTAAGTTAGGCACTTGAAATTTTAGGTCTAAAGTCTTGGTTAGCCATAAAATATGATTTATCGAAATATATTGTTAATATCGATTTCTACGTAAAATACCGAGAACAAAGGTTAGTATGGATAGAAAATATAAATAAAACGAATTCTGTGTTTCTTAAAATAATATTTACAATATTTGTACTTGACTTTGAACTTGTACTGTAGCATAGTTGAAAAAATTATATTTATATAATTAAAATCTCATAATATTGCTTAACGCTTATTTAACATTAAATATGTATAAAATTATAATTATTGAATGTTTAAATCATCACTGAGTTCTACATTTTCACAATATTTTTTAAAATGCTACAAAAAAAATTTGCTTCATGTATAACCTGTCTGGCAATGATAGGTTTTTTGACACTGACAGATTAAAGATGAGCAAATGGAAAAAATATATCGATATAAATGATATCGATATTTTTAGAATACATCGATATAGACAGAGTAATTAATGTCGATATTTCGATATTTTTTTATTCTTAGTGATCGGTCTAGATACTGCATATGGAAGGAAAAAAAAATCGTTTGCTCGGTTATGTAGATACCGTAAAAGAAAGAAAAATAAAGGTCGTTTGCTCGTTCGGTCGTATTCACAGACCTCCAAAGAGCAATGTATACCACAAAATATAATAAGGCGATTGGAAAAATATCGAATTTGATATTCAAAAATAAATATCGAATATCGATAATATCGGAAAAAAAATATCGACGATATATATCGATTATTTTTAAACAATATAGTATTTTTAAATATCGATATTTTTTGCGCATCCCTATTTCTTTATTACCTGCCTAGCATTGATATTTTTTGACATTGACAGATTCCAGTTGACAGTTCCAAAAAAATGTTTATTTTTAACGTAGTGCATTAGAATCTATATTAAAATGGCAAATGATACTCCTGAGAGCGATTTCTCAATAGAATGTTTTCAAAACTATTCAGCACCAGAAGTGTTTGTGCAGGGCTTGGCGGGCATGGTCAACCAAACGGACGTGGAAGTTATAATACGGGCGCAGAAGAATATGTATGTTGCATTTATGAAGTTATTCGATTGATACGATTTTAATACACATGTAACATCACGCCTATAATCCCGAAAGGGGTAGACAGAGAAGTGTAGTACACTCCCATGTTTCACCAGGTGATGAGTCTATTGATATACACCGGACACGGATACAAAATCCGAGTCACTACTAGAAATTCTAAATTAGAAAAATCTAATAGCAATCGACCCGGGTTTTGAACCCAGGACCTGCCGATCCCGAAGCAGTCAATGTAGTACACATGTATCACTAAATAATAATCGACCCATTTCTCGTTCCACTGTTGGAATATCAGTACTGAAATACTACCATCTAAAGTGCTTCTTATCATCAGATGGAGAGCTTACACGACATGCAGGGATAGCATAGTGGTTAAGAATTCAGCCTTACTGGAGGTCCTGGGTATAAATCCATGGCACGCACCTCTGTACAAAAGTGCATTTTATATATCACTTGCTAACGGTGAAGGAAAACATCTAAGGAAACCTGCACACCTTAGAAATTATAAACAATTAAAAACTGTTTTCTAAGGTGTATGAAGTCTGCCAACACACACTTGGCCCACATAGCAGACTGTGTTCTTAATCCTCTCAATATGAGAGGAGATCCATACTGCCCAAGTGCAGGTTGCCAGACATCACATACCTTACAATATTTTTTTTTTATAAATACTAAGGTGTGCAGGTTTCTTCACGATGTTTTCCTTCACCGTTAGCAACTGATATTTAAATTTAAACCACGCTTTTGTAAAGATGTGCGCGCCATGGATTTGAACCAGCACCCCTAGAGTGAGGGGCTGAATTCTTATCTTACCACTAGGCTATCACTGGTCATAGTATACTAACTGGCATGTCACATTACATTTCAGGCTACAGCGCTTTGAGAAAACCACAGAAATGCTGACCAATTGCAACCAGCTATCCGCAAGCCGCTTGCGAGCAGCATCGACAGAGTTCAAAAAGCACACACAACTGCTGTTGGACATGAAGAAGGATCTGAATTTCATATTCAAGAAGATCAGAGCTATAAAAACTAAATTAAGGTATAGTCACACACAATGTGATCTTTCTTTAGATAATTATTAAAAAATACAAAAACAAATTGAACTTATTAACAAAAATCAATGTATAATAAAAAAAAATCTAGAGATATATTTTTTTTTTTCAACCCATTATAATTCCACTGCTGGAATACGGGTCTCCTCTCGTAATGAGAGGGTTCTCGTAATGAGAGATATTTTCTTTAATTACTAACACACTGCAACCTAGATCAAAGATAATTCATCAGGATTGATAGTCTTTATATGTGTGAATGTGTATACCTGAAGGCCATATAATCAAATTTCCATTATTTTAAACAATTATTAATGTAATATTTCTTAAGCTTCTTATAAAAATAAAAAAATTTCTAGTTCACAGTATCCAGAAGCTTATAAAGAGGCAGTAGCCGCTGCTGCATCATATAAGAAACCAGTGGACGAAGAAGAAGAGGATGAATCCTTCAGGCCGTCAGATTCGAAAACAGAATCCAAAATGGTTACAACAGTGTCCACCGAAACATTAAAACCAACCACTAGTGATGGGAGAAGATCAAAGAAGAATGCTAAGGAACAAGCTTCAAGCTTCGGCAATGTGGAGCCTGGATCTAGTCTTGTCGGTAAGCCACAGGATTACGTGAAGAAAATCAAAAAGACCAGCAGTTCGTCTGAAACTGAGAGTGCCAGCTCCGGAGACGAAAGTAGCACAGATACTGGTTGAACAGAGAAAAAAGTTGGTTGATATGTGTGACACAGACAATTATTTAGTTTTTTTATAGAAATAATTTCAAAATGGTTCCTTTAACTCTCCAAAGTTATTATACTCACCTGACACAAATAATTTCCATGAGTAGCATGGCTGTTTGATATGAAAACAACATTAATATATACCATTATCAGTTATATGGTTACCATAGGCTATACCATACCGGCTCTGCCCAGTTTGAGGTCAAATATGTAGCTGTGTGAAAAGATGGCTCAAGATAATATTATTATTATAACAGCGATATGTAGTTATATGTTCATTAATTTATTAACAATGTTTGAAATTATTGTTATATTCATTCTATATAGTTATATTAATTTAGCCTTTAAAGGATAAGTGTATTGCCATCTATCGAGAAAGATTGTAACTAAGAATTAATAAGTTACTATTTTCAGTTAAAATATTAAAGAATTAATTTTAAAAACAAATTATTTTTGCAATTTATTTGTAAATTGCTGCCTAAGATGAATATTTTTTTTAGTATATGCAAAATATTCAAAAATCTGAATAATTGTAATGGTATTTTGATCTTTGTGATTCCTATCGGGTTGAATGACTGACAAATACCTTTCAGCATCATCATCATCATCCGCCTATTTCAGTCCACTACTGGACATAGACCTCCAACAATGAGCGCCATCGCGCCCTGTCCTCGGCCTGTCACATCCAGCAGAAAATACCTTTGCACAAGTTTAATTAGTATCAATTACTCATAGACGCCTATGTGTTATTAATTTGTAGTATTATTGAAAATATAATGTAACCTCCACACACACTCAGTCAATGAATCATGTATAACTCGATTTTTTTAAATTGTCAACTAATATATGGCGGGAATATGAGTTTTTATAAATAGTGTACTCAAATGAAATTTGTTCATTATGCCTCTAATTGCAAAAAATGTTTAATCTCTATTTTCGAGGTTTTTTTTGGCTTAATAAACTTGTATGAAACGCTGCCTTAAACAAATAAATTAAAAATATTTTTTCAAATGTTAGAAACACTGTATTATATTATGCTGCAACTTAAATCGTATAAAAGTAAATAAAAAGGCATTTACTTCTAATTCTGTGGAGAAATGAAGAGGTCCTCGAGTGAAGTGTTGTCATACATCAGAACACAATATTGAAACAAGAATGATGTAGAAACAGTCAAATAAAGTGTACGACATCAAATATATTTATTTATTTTCTATAATATTGTATCATTTCGTTCTGAATATTCAGAACGTAGTCATATAATCATGTCATGTATGTAGGTCTCTTAAGTTTGACTTTATAACAACAAATGTTGTACAACTGATAAGCTGGATAGAATTGACTCAACCCAAACAAATACCTACACAATTTATATTGATGACTAGCTGATACCCGGCCGGTCCGCAAGACTTAAAATAATTGAATTGCACTTGGGTTCATGTTATTTTCATTAATGGCATGCAACCCTTTAATAAACTTGAAGGCATACCAAAGATAATCCTAACGCGCCTCTCTTTTGTTTTGATTGACGTCAAATGTGTTACAGTTAGCGACAGAGTGGTTTAAGTGTGAAAAGAAAATTCGTTTTTTTTTTTTACTATTCTCCTCGTATTTTTTACGTTTTTT
The DNA here is from genome assembly GCA_018245595.1 of Microceris scylla. NCBI lineage: Eukaryota > Metazoa > Arthropoda > Insecta > Lepidoptera > Hesperiidae > Microceris > Microceris scylla. The sequence goes on along the minus strand of DWDT01004293.1, from coordinate 1,968 downwards.
TTCTATTCATAATAACATTCCTCAGACTTCATGAAACACTACAAAAAAGAAATCAGCCAAATCGGTTGAGCCGTTCTCAAGTTTTACGCTTAGCAACACATTTAGCGATTCATTTTTATTTATATTGATTGATATGCCCTTCCCAATTCCACTTTCAGTGACAAATAAAGAGACAAGACAATTATAGAGAAACTATTTTTTTTTTTAATCTAACAAGTCTACAGAAGAAAATTTTGTGAATCATTAGATCACACCTATATTTGGCTGAAAGGGTAGGCGAGGACTGTAATACCCTCCTATGTTTTCACCAATTACATTATATGTCCTGCCCTGCCATAATGGGTGAGCATCCTAACGAACACACACAAGTCAATATATTAAAAAATATATATATATCCAACACATATCAGTTTTTCACATAGTAAGTTTGAGAATTTTTTTATCACAGGGCAACACCATGTAGCTTCCAATAATTGTATACATAAAACATAGCAACATTTCCTTAAGCTTATAAGAACAATCAATATGAGTTTATAATAGTAGCTATAAGACTAAAAATGCATAGAAAATACACAAAATTTCAAATAATGAACAAAAATCACTTGAAATCATAGTTATTAAAATTCATATCACATATACCAAAAAGCACTTTTTAAGCATCGAGGCAACATCTAAAAACTTGAGAACCTTACAGTAGTAACATTTACTTACAAAATAAAGCTATAATCGTTTTGTATAGTTCAAAATGACTGCCAGTTCCGTTTCCAACCATTATCTTTAACATTAACCAATATGAATACTGAAATATTGAAAATCAATAACTCCTTGAAATGAAGTATTGATATGAGACTATTATGAATTAAAACAATATCATACATATGAAAGTAAATGTGAAAATTACAAAAGATTATTATTCAATAAAACAATAAAGGTCTCAATTTACATAATTTCATGGCATTTCTTGAAATTACCACCATAATTTTACAAAAATACTCCTGAAAATATATTAGATATCAATTATAATTAGAGATAAACACATAAACTCAAATGTGGTGATAGCCTAGTGGTTTAGAATTCAGCCTCTCACTCCCGAGGTCCTGGGTTCAAATCCATGGCACACACCTCTTTACAAAAGTATGTTTTAAATTTAAATATCACTACTCAACAGTGAAGGAAAACATCGTGAGGAAACCTGTATACCTTAGAATTTATAAAAAAAAATATTTTGGTGTGTGAAGTCTGCCAACCCCCACTTGGCTAGCGTGACAGACTGTGGCCTTAACCCTCTCAATATGAGAGGAGACCCCTATTCCAACAGTGGAATTATAATGGGTCGATTGTTAATTTTTTTTTTTTATTACACAGACTTAATGTAAATATTAGAACTATAATTCAGTACCACATCAGTTAGCACATTAACACTGAGAACTGAACTGCTGTATCTTGTGTACATACAAGAGGTTTAACGATTTAAAAATTCTCAACGACACCTGGCAGAATAATCTTTATGCAATAGGATTTACATATAGAAAAACATTTACAAGCCTACTCCCTTACAGGGTATATAGTGAGCATGCAATTCAAAATATCTATTTTCTAGGCTAAATTAAAAAAAAATCCTAGCAGACCAGCAGTGCTTCTTCCACATTTATCACTCTCTTCACACACACACATCGGTTGAATTTTGGCATGATAGTTGTGACTATATCATGGTATCTATATGATAAGCTCTTCTGGAAATCAGCTTTAACTGTGGTATTTATACTGGATTATTTTGCAATCCATATTATTTTAAACTCCTTGTCATTTAACCGCCTAGATGGACTAGGCGCCTGTGGACACTCACAGTGCGCCTAGTCCACCGGTTCAAGGTCGCTCAGCGAGCTATGGCACGAGCTATGCTCGGAGTCTCTCTGAAGGATAGGCTCAGAAATGATACTATCCGACAGAGAACCAAGGTCACCGACA